>JAPQWV010003550.1:0-40043 GCA_027422505.1 Craterostigma plantagineum
AAAGAGATTCCTAGAAACTAAAAAACACAGTGGGCACAACATGGCAAACATTTTCAAATGAATACATCTAATCTCATTCCAGGTGATCATTGCATTAGCAAACCAGACGCCAAGCTCAATTATAAATCAAATCAAAGGAGAAACAACATATATCCATCTTATCAAAGGGGAAGTCAGAAATGGTAGTAAAACCATTTCCACAGGAAAAAAATAAGGAAACTCCAAAACCATTGCTTAATATTGTAATAGCTTTCCGTTCTCCCGTTTCCCAAAGAGGTAAAGTCTTTAAACCAGTGTTCGATGAATCCAAGATATCACCTTGCATAATCATGCATGTCGATATTTATCAACTTGAAGAGTTTTGGATGGACATTATGACTTGGGCATTGTATATCCTTCAGACCTCTCAGTTAGAGCATTAGATAAAAAAGGCGATGAAATGAGTGTCAACTAAATATATCCTTCACATCACCAGTATACTGAGTGTAGTTTGAAACAAGAACAATTCTATCATCAGTTTTTTGACGAAGTTGAGCAAGTACCGGGCTAATACTTGCATTTTTTCCAGAGAGTTCGACCCAAATACCATCACCCCCCATTCCAAGCTCCTGACCTGCTGTGTCAAGTTTAAATGAGGTCAACATGAAAGGGGATAGTGGAAGAAAGGAAAACGAAAACTTAAGAGTTAAATTACCTTCAGAGAACACTTCCTGTGGGAAGAAGCGCAGACAATCACCAAACCTGAAGTTCCGGGACCCCACTTTTCAGGGTGTCATATATAAGCTACATACCAAATGTATCTTATTTAAGTGCTTTAAGAGATGGGGATTAATTATAAACATTACAGCAAATCTTACGTATTTGTTAGAATGGGCATGTTGGATCAACTAGTTGTCCTCTATTTGTTTTACTTCTGAACAATAATAAAACTAAAGTGAAAGCTGACCTCACATAGGTGACAGAAGTCCATGCATATAAAGTAACTCCATCACTCACAACAATCACAGAGGCGCAAGTGTCACTGAAATGTGACATAACTAACGAGTCTATAACGAAAAACGAAAACATATACGATGTTTTGTACATCATGTCCTACCCGCTAAGCAGCATGTCATAGCTACATTGTTGTCATACAAGCAGCATGCTGCTAGGGCATTAGCAAAGGAAAACAGTTGTATTGGTAAAGTAGATCACGACAAAGAAGACTGAAATTGAGTTAATTAGCATTTACTGGAAGCCACTGAAATCAACTAATCACTGAAAAGTGGCGAGTGTATCATTTTTAGTATAATCAAACCTTTGGATGATTGCAAAGCTTCTTCAAGGCAGTTATATACGCTAAATTTTCGAATTCTTTGCTTCTTCTGAAATTGCTCGTTTAACCTGTGATTAAAGAGACATTTATTAGAAGGCTTCAAGGAACTCCTACTACAAGGAAAAAAAAAACGGCCACGGTTTGCGCAAGTTCACATGTCTTACATTTTTTGAATGAACAAAATGATATACAGCTGGCACTGAAGAGGCGTCAGCTTGCAGCATACAACTTCGACTATCTACAGAAAAGGAGCTACAGAATTAAGAATTGAAGCAAATAAAGCTAACTCAAATAAATTGAAATGATGCCATCAGAACCAAATATAAACCTTTGGTGGTAATTGGTTGGAGAGAAGTGAATTTGTTCTCCTCAGTATAAACTGAGACAAAAAAACAAGTGTTCTATTAAGCAAAAGTAACTCATGTTATGTATGTTACAGTGACTCTTGCAAGCGCTATACGAACTAAAATATTTGCACTAAACTTAATTAGTTATGCGTATTGCAATGGATATTCGGACATAGTTCCACAGACAATCAAAAAGTCATACTCTCAGAATGTAATTGAAAAACTAACCTGATTAACTTTCTACTCAGTTCAGCAGATCTCTCTGAACCAAGTCTTTTTTCTTCCTCAGTTGCTGTGGGCTCTCGACCGCAAACAATAGGCAACTTAAAAAGTAAAATAAATCAAATGTTAGAAATAAAATTCCTTATCTGAGTTTAAGAGTTGGCCGATTAAACAACATTTATTGAATGCGACTCATTGTCCTATTTTTGTATTTGCAGAAGGCTTGCAGAAAGCACCAAATGCTTGTTTGAAATGAGGCTTACGGAATAGCAATATTATACTCTCTCATTTCAAGCTCACCTCGTAGTATCGCCGAAAATACGAAGCATCGCCTAAATTCCCGATTTGTGTAAGTTCACCATAGAATAGAACTCCTCAAGATCATTCTAGTTTGAAATAGTTACAGAAAAATATCTAAATAAATCAGATAAAGTGAGACAATATTGGAAATGCAATGCTGAGTTTTTCTCACTTGCATAGGGTTCCTGACAAAAGAATGCGACGTTTGCAGGACAAAGCAGCTAGTGCCTGGTCAAGATTTCATTTAAGTCATACTAAATCCACATTAATCATATATAGGAAACGCTCGGACTCGGGACATGCAAGCCGCAATGTAAAAAAACTCAGTACCCGATTGGTTAAAGTTTGATCATTTTCAGCTGTGAGCTCATACGCATATAAGCAGGTCACAAGATCCACTTTGGTCGAATCTTGTAGAATGCATCCGAAATGTCTCATATGAAATGATTATACCTGCGAATATGTGTTAGAAGATATGCATCTTGTCTAATGTCTCATATTGAACTTTCAGAGTACAATAGATTACCTACCTGTATCGTGCTGCGATTACTAATGAAAGTATCGATGCCAGAGACAACATCTTCTTTAGTACTCTCACATAGAGCTAAGAGCTTCACTCTCTCACCAACCCATTTCTTGATTTCAGCTTCCCAATTACTCACCAGACTGGTGGGAGTAACATTATTGCTTTTTTCACCATTGGCTTCCATCAAACCCCTGCCGCAGAAGAGTATACAACAGTGTGATTGATTGCAACGTCTTTCCCAACCTGAACAAGAACATTGTCAAGATAAAAGCTAGACGATAAAAATAGTGCATCTGAACACGAGATATCTTTTATGGTTTATGAACTTTTACCCCATATCATCAGCCAAAATGCAGAGCCACTGATGTCAGCAGCTCCACAAGTCCGGATCCGGAGACACAATCAAACATGAATTGCACCCCTTCCCTTTACGTGAAGATAAGAACATTTACCAAGGATGTGCAGATGCAAACCATCAGAGTAGCAATATCATGAGCATTGGCAAGTGGATTCTGAATCTATAAATATATCTAATTAACTATCTTAATATGCAGTGATGGATAAGTAAACTTAAGTCACAAGTTGTACCTTTGATGTGGCCGAAGAAATTTTACCAACAACGGATCTACAACTATAGGCGAAACGTCATCATCTCCCACTTTGTATTCTTCAGGTGCCACAAAATTAGAGGCTCAACTCCTATAGGCAATTCTATGTTCTCCTCTGGCTCATGATTCTCCGTGATATTAGGACTGGCAATGTTATTTGTGACATTGAACAACACAGGCCTAGTGGAACCCCAGGCACAAATCTCTTGCGAGCCCAAGCCGGCGCACCAACTGCTCTTTGCTTTCAGAGTAGCCACTAGAAGCAGGAGGCTTAAATGGCTTTCTCAGTCGCATCTCGTTGACAGAATAGACACGAGGGAACAGAGATTGCCTCCTCACTTCTAGGTTCCCCCTGATCCATTACAGCACTGTCTTAAATGGAGTCCAAATGAGCAAAACACACGACCATATATGAATTCAGGATCATTAGAACCACATCACTCTCTAAAAAGGACAAAAAGAATTACATTCTCGAACATATACAACAAATAAAATTTCATAAAGTACCATGTGTTCATCGCAATATTCCCCTCAGTTTCAATGCATTTACGTACATTGACAGAGATACATACATACATTTGAACATAAATCAAATAAAGCCAAAAATATACTTTCGGTTCACGACACACCACCAGAAGAAAAACCCCACTCAAACTTCTAATAATCCAGAAAATCCCTAGCTTCCAACAGCACTATCATAGTCAAACAAATGACCAAATCCCCAAATAACTAACACATAATCGACAAGAAAAAGACTTGAAATTACACTAACAGTCAAAAATTAGAAAGGCAAAACCAAACAAACCCTCACGAGAGCATCGACGTTCTGCGACTTTCTATCGGAGCAATCGAATCTTCATCGTCTGAATCACCGCATCGATCAAAATCGGACTCGGAATCGCTTGAATCCGAACTCGTTTGAGATGTACATTCTCCTTCGAGCTCCATTCCGATTATCGGCGATGAAGAACGCCGCTCGTTCAATTTCTCCCGCGGTGCCGATTTTAAATTTGCGGAAAGATTTGGCGGTACCCACACGGCGTACCAGTAAGTTTTCCTTATTTCCATTTTAATAAAAAACTAATAATAATTAGTGGTAACTAAGTTTCAGGACTAATTTTTGGATAGTTTTCTTCTTTACGATTTGGACTCAATAATGTTTAAAATTAGTGTTGGCAAGGGTGCGGGGCGGGGACCTAATCTCCGTCCCCGCCCCGCGAGGCTTTCGGGGACAAAATTGTCCCGTCCGTTCCCCGCCGGATCCCGGGGATCGGATTCCCGATTCATTTTTTTTTTTAAAATAATATTTTAAATATAATATATAAATTTAATTATATTTTCGTTATAAATATTATATAAATTGTAGTTTTATATATTATTTGTATTAATTTAATTATTAAAATCTTATTTAATTTGTTTTTAATATTATTTAAATTATAATTTAATATTATATATATTATTATAATATATATAGAGAAGGCGGGGCGGGGAATGAGGCGGGGATCCCTCCGGGAAAAAATCTTTCCTCGTCCCCGGTCCCGCGGGGATAAAACTCGGGATCCCGCCCCACTGCCATCCCTATTTAAAAATAAGATAGTGATCCATCTGAAGTTTCTCCTTAAGTTAAGGACCCATTTTGAGCAAATATGACGCATTCACCCCTTCATGTTGCGAAATTACACATGTTTGCCATCAGCTCTTCAAAACACTCGACGGATACCACTTTGTGCATTCTGGTTGACACGGAGATGAGTGGCAAGCACTTCATGAATTACAGGAAAGTGTTATCCAAAATAAGGAAGTGGTACCAGAAAGCATGAAGTGGCAACACTTCATGAATTACAGGAAGTGTTATCCAGAAATAGGAAGCGTTACACGAAAAGCATGAAGTGGTACCGAAAAACCATGAATGTACCGAAACCATGTGTTAACCGCACATGCTTCAAAACTAATTTTATTTTGTTGATACCACTTATTAACTATAGAGTAATACTTCATGAATTCTGCATAACACTTCTTGGGTTAACTGCATTCTCTTACAAAAAATGATTACAAGAAAGTGTTAGCCAGAAACAGGAAGTGTTATCCGAAAAGCATGAACTGTTACCCAGCATGTTAATCGCGTATGTTAATAGCCGAAACAGAAAGTGTTACAACGGAAAGCATGAAATGTACTCGGAAAGCATGAAGTGTTGCCCAGAAACAAGGAAGTGTTAGGCGAAAGTATGAAGTGTTATCAAGCAAGCATGTTATCGCGTACGCTTAAAAAACTACATTTTATTGTGTTGATACCACTTATTGGATATAAAGTAACACATTTGTGCCTGGTAACTGCTTGTTATGTGATAACGATATATTGCAATTTGATAACACAACATGGCGCCGGATACCAGTTCTCATTACTCTTTTATAAAGGTATTTTCGTCAAACTACATTTACTCTAAGTAAAATTCAAAAATGGGTCCCTAAAACTAAACTTTTTTCTGACAGGGTCCCTAACCTAAAAAATACTTACCTAGGGGCCGGAACCCAATCGCCCCTAATAATTAACTAGTACTTTTGCAAATTGGCTTAAAATATAATTATATATAATATTTTTTTAATAAATTAATTTTAGTGTTTAAGATGAATATAATTTTTTCATATGTAAAAGAAATAATGTGTATGAGTGTAAATTCAATAATAGAAAATTATAAGTGATATGAAAATTGCTCGATTAATTAAATTGCAAATATAAGTGCTAATGCAAATAAATTGACAGACCCAAATTTGACAGTTATAGCCGTCATAAACAATCTTATGTAATTATGGAATGAGGTGTTCTCATATGCTGCCACGAATTCTTTAATTTAAAAGATAAATTAAATTAATAAAAACCCAAAAAAATCTCATTAGTAGGTTGCAACGAGTCAAATAGGCACACTATTTCATTCGTATTCGGATGACAATCGAATAAGAATATGAGTATTTATATCGAATCATAAAATCGATTCGTATTCTATTCGGAAATATTCGAATACTCGAATATATTATATTTGAGTATTTATCTTTACATTTAATGAAAAATATAACTATTATTATATTTAAATATATAAGTTGAATTGTAATATATTATATATGAGTGTTACTATTGGCACCCCCTCTTTGAGGGTAAAAAACATTGAAAAATGTACAATTTCTTAATTTTGTTCTTCATCAATAATAAAGTATGTTTTTAATTTATTACATTTATTTCATTAGTGCAGTTATTCAAGGGAATTATTTACACAGTTTTAAATAGATATTAATTTTGTAATTTATGGTTGAGTTAATTCTACTCTTTACCACTTAGAAATAAACAGATCTTCTAAACTTATAAATATTTTTCTTTTATTTCATATTACCTAGACAAGGTTGAAGTTAAATAAAAACAAGATTAAAAACCTATACATTAATTTTATTTAATAAATGTATAGAAGTATAGTTATAAGGTGATAATTTAATTGCATGAAAGATTGTTGATATGGAGAGGAGCATTAGGATAATAACTATCAGTACTAAAGATTGGATTGAAAGTACTAAAGATTGGATTGAAAGAACGGCATTTGCTGATATGACAATTGAAAATTTTACTTTTTCTAATAAATTTAGTGTTATAATTATTAGGAGGTTTATATATTAATTTGGGAAGTGCGTATAGGATCCCATCATTATTTTTAAAGCCACCGATTGTGTTGGGCCACCAACAATTTTGGGCTCATATGCATACGTACACATTTTATATTTGAAGTTAACATTTTATTTGCCCAATTAATGGCATCTTTTCCTACTTGAATTTTTCTCTTCAATCCATAATTTTTCCATTAGCCAAAAATATCATATAAGAAGTTAGATGCGAGTTTTGCATAAAAAATGCTGGGACACCTCTTTTAAAGGATCTTTGAAAGTTTTATATTTTATTGAAAATATCGAAGTGTTTTCATGTTTGACGTTTATGTTTGAGGGCCTTTTTATATTGCAAGAACGAGCCACAAAATATATAAAAAAAAGGGTAACTTCAATTAAATCCCCCTCCCCTATTTTCTTACACATACCTACTCCCCATTCCATATAATTTATTAACAACTCCCTAAATCAAAACAATCTTACACATAACTCCCCATGGACGATTTTACCCCTATATTTTTTGTATACCAATATACGTATGTTTGTAGTACCTCATGGACGATTTTGCCCCCTATTAAAAATTCCAGCCCCCCAGCCCAACTTGTAGTACCAATATAGGCATGTTTGCCGTACCAATATGTAGATGTTAGACGTACCATCCCGTGAGCCCATGGACGATTTTTTATAGTACCAATATACAAATGTTTGTGGTACCAAAAAACTTGTCAACACCCACGGACCACCCTTACCCAAATTGTAGTACCAATATACGTATGTTTATAGTACCAATATATAGATGTTCGCCGTACCATCCCGTGAGCCCATGGATGATTTTTGTAGTACCAATATATAGATGTTCTGGTACCGTATGCTATTGTGGTACCAGATTAGGTTACTCGTAGTACCAATATCTACGGTAACCGTCACGACAATAGGGTAGGAGTTGCAATAGTTAAGCAAATGGGACAGAAAAGGTACTACAATAACCTACGCATGGTACTACATTATCTCACGGAATGGTACCACGGTATGGTACCACGAACATCTATACATTGGTACTACAAGAATACGTATATTGGTACTACAATTTTTGGTAGGGTCATGGGTACAATTTTAGGGTAGGGGTTGCGATAGTTAAGCAAATGGTACGAAAAGGTACTACAAATAACCTACGTATGGTACTACATTATCTCACGGAATGGTACCATGATATGGTACCACGAACATCTATACATTGGTACTACAAGAATACGTAATTGGTACTTCAAATTTTTATAGTACCAATATATAGATGTTCGTGGTACCGTATTATATGCTAGTGTGGTACCAAGATTAGGTTACTCGTAGTACCAATATCTACGGTAACCGTCACGACATAGGGTAGAGTTGCGATAGTTAAGCAAATGGGACAGAAAAGGTACTACAAATAACCTACGCATGGTACTACATTATCTCACGGAATGGTACCACGGTATTGTACCACGAACATCTATACACTTTTTTTTTGGTAAGGCGAACATCTATACATTGGTACTACAAGAATACGTATATTGGTACTACAAGTTTTGTGGTAGGGTCAGTGGGTACCATTTTAGGGTAGGGTTGCGATAGTTTAAGCAAATGTACGAAAATGTACTACAAATACCCTACGTATGGTACTACATTATCTCACGGACGAACGGTACCATGATGGTACACGAACATCTATACATTGGTACTACAAGAATACGTAATATTGGTACTACAAATTTTGTAGTACCAATATATAGATGTTCGTGGTACCGCATTTATGCTAGTGTGGTACAAGATTAGGTTACTCGTAGTACCAATATCTACGGTAACCGTCACGACAATAGGGTAGGAGTTGCGATAGTTTAAGCAATGGGACAGAAAAGGTACTACAAATAACCTACGCATGGTACTACATTATCTCAGGGAATGGTACCACATTATGGTACCACGAACATCTATACATTGGTACTACAAGAATACGTATATTGGTACTACAAGTTTTGGGTAGGGTCAGTGGTACAATTATAGGGTAGGGGTTGCGTAGTTAAGCAAATGGTACGAAAAAGGTACTACAAATAACCTAAGCATGGTACTACATTATATCACGGATGGTACCACGGTATGGTACCACGAACATCTATACATTGGTACTACAAGAATACGTATATTGGTACTACAAATTTTGGGTAGGGGTCCGTGGTGTTGACAGGTTTTTTTGTAATATTGTTGTTTTTATAAGGCTAAAATCGTCCATTAGGGAGTTATGTGATATAAAAGTTTGAAATGGGGAGTTTGATGATAAATGAATGGGAAGGGGGGAGTTAGTTGATAAATAGTTTGGGATTAGGGAGTTATGTGTAGATTTCTCTAAAAAAAAACGGCCATGTGATAAAATTATTTTTTCGTCACGTATGTACAACAGATAAATTAACACCTCGAGGGTTTAAATAAAAAAGACTTCATTGTTTCAACGAATATTAGTTTTCAATAATTATGAATATTGATATTTTACAATGAGTAAGGTTTGTGACCAGAAGAACACTAAGAAGCGTCTGTAGCTCAGTGGATAGAGCGTCTGTTTCCTAAGCAGAAAGTCGTAGGTTCGACCCTTACCTGACGCGTTTATATATTTTCATATATAGATTTTTTCCCCAACTTTTCTACTTTTTAAAATAGGTTTTCTTTTTCGAATTAAAATATTTCAACACATTTCGTGAAGCTTCCATGTCCTTTTTGCGAGTGTATTTGTCGGTAGTAATCCGTATTATCTTGTTCATTAATTGAACACACTATAGAAATTCGGGCCGGGCCTTCGCTAATTTATCCGTCATCGAGGTCCACGCACCACGCCGCACATGAGGAGGGTCACGGTATAAGCTTGATGGGTTCCTTCCTACACCAATTGTGAAACATATCACGTGTGAGGAGAAGAGTCCAACACCGAAAAGCACAAAACATAATAATGGGTATATAGCTTTATTTGTTAACTCCTCTTAACACAATTGGTTTTAGGAAGAACACATCAAGTTTATATTTGGACCCTCCTCTTGTGTGACCTTGATGACGGATAATTACTGAGGCCCGGCCCGAATTTCTACACAAACCACCTCTTCACATAATAAAAATACATATAAAAGGTAAAATATGCTCTCACGCTTTATTATATACAAGTATTTAAGCACATCCTATGCATGCAGTACATAAATATGATAGATTATTAATAATTCTAGTTGCTTTGAAATTAAGTCATTTTATTTTTAATATTGTTTATTATAATACAATAAAATTTATATGGGGATAATCGTAATATATTAACAATAGCATGGTAAAATTATAACTACTGTTGACATACCAAATTGATTGAGGATATTTTAGTAGTTACTATGAGGGCGAGGCCATGACGCTTAATCAATACTAGTAATTTCTATACACTCAATGCGTGTGCTATATATAAATATATTTTGTTAAACTTATTTTAGTTGAAATTATATAAGAAAATTATAATTTATATTTAATCTGCATATCCAAATCTATAAAATACAAAATGGATTTAATATAAAAGTAAGGAAGAATGGTAATTAGCTAAGAATAGATGAAGAATAGTAATTAACTAAAATAGTTATTAGCTAAAAATAGTAATTAAAAGTAGTTATTGATTTATTTTATTTTTATTAATTCATTTAAGCTTAATTTTGACCATATGACGGTTCATACTCACCCTCTCACGTTATATAATAAATATATATAGTATATAAACACATTCTATGCATGTGCAACCAAAACTCGGTCATGTCCAACAATTTGTTATAACGGGTCTTTTATTTGGATTATGACAACCGTATCCACTTACCTAATTGTATAAATTAAATGTAACCTATGTGTGGTGTGTATTTGTTACAAATAACATGTACTAGCCACCCTTACAATCTATTCGCGTTCAAATAATACAATTGTTAAGGAAAACCAGGCCACTTATGTAGTTGCATAAATTAAACGTTATGATTTATTTGTATGTTTTTTTAGTCTAATTGAGATCGTGAGTTATTTTCTAATCAAATTATTAATTATTTAGAAATAAAATTGAGAAAGACCACCAGACGGTTTTTAGTTGATGTGTGCAGAGAGAGAACGATGTGTGCAGTCAACGATGTGTTCTTTTGTCTGTCATGACGTGTGCAGACAACGATGTGCACGATATTTCATCCAAGGAGATTTCAGGAGTTTGAATTCCTCACCGCATCAATATTCTTCAAAAACTGATCGTTGTTCTTCGAACCAATAATATAATATGCCATTGCCTGTCTAGATGTTTTATTGTTTATAGACGATTCAAAAAATTTACTTTGAAATATTGCGTTCACTTAAAAAATGCAACATAAATCATCGCTCATAGCTAACAACTAGAGTGCATTGCGATCATATTACAAAATATCCAGAATATGTGCGAATGTTTAAGACTATGCCACGTCTATGCGACCAAAGAATGATGTTTAAGTTTGTATAATTGTAAGACTGTAAGATTGTGAGGATGCACTACTTAAACATTGTAGACTGTACGATGTACAGTTATGAGACTGCACTCGGCTATGAGACAGCACTACTTTGTCAGACTGTAGATTGCGCAACTTCTTTTAAACATCGTACGACTGTACGGTGCGCAACTATCAGACTGAACTACTTAGACATTATAAGACTGCACGATTGTAAAACTGTTGCAGGATTATCCTTAGCTTTTATAAAAACAATAACGAAAACATATTCTACAGTCTCACAGTCGTATTACATAATAATAAGATTGATGTGTGTGACAAATTTGCTAATAAAATATAAACCTGAAAATGGTGTTTATATTGGACAAAAAATAACCATGTGCATCGCACGAGGCAGTTTAGTTGTATTACTTCAGAAAAGATATCATTTTGTCAGTTATTTTTGGTTCGCGCAAATTTGTTCAAGGAAAATACGAATAAAACTGTCAACAAAGATCACATAGACTTAATAAACTAAGGTATTTATATGAGCATGCGGTGCGAAAGCGTAGCTCCTTGAACAAGGTATTCTCGGCCACAATATTATGTTGAACGTAGTAAAAGCAGTGTTTTAAAACGCGTATTGCGCAACACGTCGCGCTTTAAATTCCGGTATTGTATAGCGTACATAGCATAGCGTAATACGTATGTATTTCAAGAAAGGCTTGTTTGCCTTTATAAACACTATCCTTTTGCTATTAAAAATAAGGTAGTATTTAAAGTATACAAAATAATAATGATATTCTTAGTTGACTATCTTTTAACAAAAATAATTAATTTATGAAAATTGATATTTAATAAGTTGATAGGGATTCATTATTTTTTGCAATTTTTATATGTTAGGGGTTATAATTTTAATTGATCCATTTTTTTCCAATCCTATTTCAATTATTCCTTGAGAGTTGAGATGAAAGATGATTTTTATGAATATCGAAAAAATATGATATCAAAAATATACGAAATTGATATTATTTTGATCACAAAAAAAATAAAGAATAAATATATATGTTTAAATTTTTATCATATAAATTATATGAAATGATGATAATTTTATGATTTGGTTAAAAACATAATTAAAAATAATTTTCCAATTGGGTATTTTTCTATAGATACCCGTTAAAGTTACAACAATATTAAGTAAAAAAAAATAAAATTAAGAGGAACGCTATTTGAGGTACGCATTGAAGAAAAAAACAATCTAATAGTTGAGTTGTTCTTGAACCATTTTATTACTTGCAGGATCTATTACACACTTTCCAGCTTCCAACCGTGTCGGGCTCAAACTACCGATTTTTTTCCACGCCTCATTACAAACTCCTAAATATTATAAGTTTGGGTAAATAGCATATAATCCACTCGTGGTTTAAAAAATAAGCACGAAAACCCCTAGAGTTCTAAATAGCCTAAATACCATTATGGTTTTATTTAGTTTTTGCACACGCTCCTTTTCCAATTAAATTTGGTCTACCGGTCAGACAAAAAACAGAATTACTATTATACCCTTATCATATTTCCTTTCTCATTTCTCTTTCCTCCATATCTTCCTTGTCGAGGTGTCTTTCTCGTGAACTGTAAAAGATCAATGTACATTATGTAATTAAAATTTAAGAATATATGTCTAAATCTACTGACGACAAGGGCTATTCAATACCACCAGACAAAAAAGGAACAAAATACCACCCAGACAAAAATCGACATGGGTCTGAGGGTTTTTGGCTGGGGGTGCCCGAATTGGAGGAAACTATCGGCAAGATTATGTAATTACAGGCTCTATTGCGTGTTACGTGACGTATTTTAATGGCTTTGCTACATGTTTAGTGTTTATTGAATCTTGATTTTACCAATAAAGTTCCCATCTTTCGAAGATGTAAATCTCCGATACAGAGGTTGAAGAAGCAGGTGGAACGACAGCAGAGAAGAAGCTGATAGAGCGAGGAGAATGATGATGGAATTGGAAGAAGAGTCGAGGAAAAGAGTGAAGTCGTTGGAGGAGTTTGTGGGGAAACTACAGATTGAACTTTCAGACAGCTGAAATAAAGTTGAGACAGTCGAAATCGGCGATAAATCGGGAGATGTTAGAATCTGATGGGAATTCTTCGAACCCAGAAAATGATATCGAGAAAGAAACTGAAACACTTGTAATGGAGAATCCAGCCGATAAAGATGAGTTGTGCAGAATTAAAGCGGAAAATGAGAAGGTAAAATGGAACAAAGAGATGAGCAAAATCGATTGAGGCCCTTTCTATATAGCAGAAGAATCTAAGAAGTCAGAGATGGAAGGTGAGCTTAGGAGATTGAAAGTACAGTCAAATCAATGGAGAAAAGCTCCTGGACGATAAATCGCCGGAGAAGAACGGTGACAATGCGCTGAAGAACATCAATGGGCTTCTGAAGAAAGGGCAGGGTATTAAGACGAGTTTTCTTGGTCCACTTGACGAAAATCAAGGACCTCCTCGGGAGGAAGAGAGATGCGTGAATTTTCTTGATTTTGCTTGATTGAGAGATTGTGTTAGTGTGGCGGATGAGATGGCTGAAGAAAACCAAGCTGCCGTTGATGACAAGGGTTTGTGGGGAAGAAGATGACTATTGAGGCTATTTCGTCATTTAACAAAAAATAAAGGTCATTAGCTTATCATAACCGCATTAACGGCGCGTGCACATCAATCTCGGGCAGTATATGCTGCCCGGGGGATGTCGTGCAAAGTTTACGAAACCACGCGGAAAAAACGTGCTATTTTAGAAGCAGAGGGGTTTTGACGCTTATTTACGAAAACACATGTAGGTTATACGCTATTTACCCTATAAGTTTTTATCTTACCTAGCCACTTGATTACACCAAAAAACTCTACTTAAAATATGGCATGTGTTACTCTTTAGGCACTTCCTTATCCATGTTGGTATATTGCAATTTAGTTAGCTTTCAATTTAAATTATAGTGTCGTTTTATGTGGAGTTGGATTACCTGAGTGGATAGGCAAGACAAAATCAAATAAGAGTAGCAATAATTCTCTAAGATTGAACACATTTATGGGCACTTGTAGAAAACATATCATAATATTAGCAGGATTAGGGATAGGATTGGGTCGGGTTTTTTGGGTATTAGGTAGATCGGGTCGGATAGTCAGTCAGTATGGATTGTGATACATGTTCCTGACTCGGGTCGGATAGTCAGTCAGTATGGATTGTGATACATGTTCCTGACTCGTTCACGTTTGGGTAACAGAAACCGCCAGCTTAGGTTCGAGTCGGGTAAACGATCATAGTGAGAGGTGTTTAAGTCTTTCTAAGTTCTAATATTATCTTTATTAAACTTGTCGTTGAAGTTTTTTCATTTTGCATTGGACTTAGTAATATTATTATTTTCCGTTTGGGCCCATACATGGGACAAAATGGACTACTTTTCAATTTGGGCAACGTGCTTTATTCAAGCCCTGGGTACCCGAACGAGTAAAACGGATAGCTCAGTGCTACCCGAAACCCGACCAGCAATCAGGTCGAGTTATTTTTCTACCCGACTTTATACACTGATCGGAAACAACCCAATCAAGTCTGGTAGGGTACCCGAAACCCGAGCCCGATTTCCCTCCCCTATTTAGGATAGTGTAGAAACTAGTGAAAATATTTACTCGGCGAATCAAGCTCGATTTGAGCTTTTCACCAAGTCGTGTTTTTTGTTCAAATTTGAGCTTCAGTAAGTCGACTCGTCAAATTCATGAGACAATTTTTAGTTTAGTTTTAGTTTCTTGAATCTTGATTCTCCATCCTAAGCACGAACCATCACATTGACGTTGAGTTAATCGATTTTAGGAAGATATAATTCAAAAGCTGCGTTAAATCGAATCATATATTAAAGAAGTTAAATAAAACACCGAAGTGACTCATGCAAATCCAATCCTTGGAAAAAAACTTACAATATGCTCCCCTTTTTACTATATATTCCAATTCAATCTTCTTCAGTCTCTCGTACAACAGCGCCAAACCTCTGAACCAACAAATCGACGACCAAAGGCACCAACTCATCTACTTCGCAAGGCACACCTTTCTTATAAACATCTCCCAAGTGAGAATCGCTCCCAATCCTACCGCCGACGTACACGTCGACGCCTTCCACAACCTTGCCGGCCTTATTTCGGGTCATACAGCCCATGAACCCGATATCCGCCACCTGCACCTGCCCGCAGCTGTTCGGGCAGCCCGTCCAGTGCATCCTCACCGCCGGCCCAAAGAAACCCGCCGCTGTATCTCCTCCGTCAGTTTCAGCGCGCGAGCCTTCGTCTCTATGATGGCCTGCCCGCAAAACTGGCTGCCCGTGCACGCCACCAAACCCTTCATCAGTATGGGCGGGTTCGGGTACGAATCGGGTTTTCAGAAGCGGTTCTTCTTCGAGGAGGGCGGCGACCTTTGAGTTTTCTACGTTTGGGATAATGATGTTCTGCTCCACCGTGAGCCTCAGCTCGCCGGAGCCGTAGGTGTCGGCGAGTCGGCGAGTTCGTACATCTCGTCGGATTGGACCCGACCCACGGGTACGTGGAGCCCCACGAAGCTGTACCCTTGTTGCTTCTGAGGATGGGCGCGTAGTATTCTCTTTTCTTTTCCCATTTTGGGTCGATTTAAATCCTCCGGCGAGGAGCGTTCTAATTTTTGCCCGGGCATTCTCTTCACCACTTCTTCTCTGAACCCTTCGATTCCCTAGAGAGAGAGAGAGAGAGAGAGATTAATTTGGGAATTGAATCGAAGAAACTGCCAGAATCGAACGGTCCGGCGGCGCGTGGCGGTTGTAATGTAATAATAGGCTTACGAGTTCGTCGATGAGCCACATCATCCTCGTCTTCTGGCGATTGCCTCTGAATCCGAGGTCTCTGAAAGCTTCGAGTATGGCCTTGCAGACGGGGAGAACGTCGTCGCCGGCGACCCAAGCGTCGAGGGGGATTGCCTCGGCGCATCTCTTGATGCTGAAGAATCCTCCGACAAGGAGGTTAAAGCCGAATCGGCCGTCCTTGGTCGCCGGCATGTAAGCGAGGTCGTTGATGTGTGGGTGCTCGTACAAATCGTGGGAACCTATTACACACACGTTCCACTTCCTCGGCCTGCAATAAATCAACAAAAACGATGAGATCTAAAGCAGAATACGAACTCCCCGCCATGGCTGAGAGCTTCACTTCTTACAAGTTGGTAAAGGCTGGATTCCGAGAGAATTGGCGGTGATGAACTGAGAAAGAAGATTGTTGTACGGCCGCGTGTCGACGATCTCATGTGGGTCGATCCCAGCCAGGGGATTTCCGACAGGGTTTCTGACGTTATCCATTCCGCTCTGCAAGCTCGTCAGCCCCACCTCTTCGAGCCCCCTGAGAATCTCCGGCACGTCCGGCAAGACGACGCCGCGAATCTGCCAGTTCTGCCGCGTGGTGACGTCAGCACACCCTTCCTCGCCGTACTTCTCTATGACGCTGGCCAAGTACCTCGTCTGAGCGCTCGTCGTCACGCCGTTGGGAAGCTTCAGCCTCATCATGAATCGGCCGTCTGTGGAGTAGAGAGAATCAGACATATGTCCGATGAAATGCAATAAAGAAAGAAAGAATGCTATACTTACACTGATGCTTTCTTCTGTGGAAGAGGCCAAGCCACTTTAGCCTGACGTCGATGTCGTCCTTGGTTAACTTTGACTTCTCAATCTCTTCGAGGGAAAGCTTTGAGAGCTCATCGATGCCATTCTCCATGAAGAGCTTCATGGGCTCGCTTTCGATCTTGATTTTCTCCTGGGGATTGATGCCTTCTCTGAACTTCTCCTTTAGACGAAGTATCCTCCCCTCTCTTCCACCCTTGGCTCGAGCCTCTCGGCGTCGATCTTGGTTGGGTTGTTAGGGGAGGAGGAGAGCGGCGGGGCTACGGCGTTTGTTCTGATGCTCTTGAGCGCCTTACCGCCTGAGTTCGGCGGAGATGGCGCCGCCATGAACCTGACGTGGAGGGATGCCATGCTTTCTTGTCTTCTTTTCTTTTCCTTTTTTTTTTTTTTGTTTCTGTGATTGTTTTTTTTTACAGCGGGGACGATATAAGGTAAGAGATGGATGATGGGATTTAAAGGTTGGGAGGGAACGCTGTTGATGATTGAGAGAGTGGGGGAGCTGTGGACTCTTCAGTGTTGCAAAAGGTCATTTTTCTTTCTTCCTTATGTTTCGTGTTTTTGGTCATTTTGTTTTGGTCATTTGTTTATGATGTGAGATGGTTTCTTGGGATGCTGCGCCGTGTGAAATTTGAGATGGTCACTTTTGTACGCGCGTAACTAATGTTAAATAGGGCGTACATAAATGTGCTAATACGCGTATCATTTTCTGACCGTATTACATACCATAATACGTTGCTATAGGGTACCCAAATGTGTTGTATGGCGTACCTGCGACGGATCGAGTATCTATCTACAAAAAATTATTCTGTTAGATACTTACATATAAAAAATGTTGACAGGGTACTAAGTTATAAATTTTTTACAGAGGCATATTTATGTGTAAAGACCCCTTATCCTATTACTTTTTAATTAAAAGTAATGAATGGACAAACACTACGCTACCAGTTACCACCATACCAATTCCGTCTTTAGATTATTAAATTCTATTTGCGAATTATATAATTTTGTCTGGCAGGTCTTTCCTCCATTTCTTTTGTTTTTTTTTTTTTTTTGGGGGAGAAAGCCAAAATAATCCATATTGTTTACCCTATGAACCCAAACGTTTCATGTGAACCAATTTAGTCCCCGATGTTGTTAAGTTTGAATCAACTTAGTCCCTGCTAGTTTGACCATTAATTTTGACGGAAAATGACACGTATCAGCTTGTGATTGCCCAGACTTAATGAAATCACAAATTACTATTGAAAAGGGAAAAATTCTAAAAATAAACCTATAAATTGTAAATAATAAATAGAAAATAAAAAAATCGTATTAAAATATAAAATATAAAATAAGGAGAGATATAGAAAGTATTTTTTTTAGCAAAAAATATTATCGAGAACTGGCAGGATTGCATTCCCGATTAACTTAGCAGGGATACTGATGGAAATTCTGTAAACTTTCATTTTATCTTTATTTTAGTTTTTAGTTTTTTTTTTATTTTATTCATTACTTTTAACCTCTTCTCTCTCCTTTTAATTTTCAATATTCAGTTTTTAATATATTTTTTTGTCTTAGTTTAATTTAATATTTAATTTTAATTTATTTAATATTTTATTTAAATATATTGTATATTTATAAATTATTTTTTATTTTCTCTTTATTGTTTATTTTATTTTAATTTATCGATAATATTTAGAATTTTTCCCCTTTACATAGTAATTTATGATTTTTCAAGTCTGGTCAATCACAAGCTGACACGTGTGATTTCTCAAGTTAAAGTTAAACTAACAGAGGGACTAAATTGGTACAAATTAACAACATCGGGATTTAAATTGGTTCACGGGAAACATCGTGACTGAATTGGTACATAGGTAAACTATGAGGACTATTTAGGGTTCTCCCTTATATTTATATAGCAATACGTCTCTAATTTCTTTTTCCCTAGGTTTACCAATAACGTTCTGTGTCGGACAAAATCTGTCTGTTTTCTTTTTTTTGTGTGTGTTTTTCGTTTCATTTTTCGGCAAACAGTTTGAGAAAACACGCATGTTGTAAATTAATTGGTCAAGAGATGTAAATAATCACGCCGTTTGAGATGTAACGTTAATTAAAGTAACTAAGAAGACAACTACTGCGTTTTAGTAAGATATAAGCGATCTTAAAAAATGTGGGTCTAAATAGAAAATGAAGGGGCAAGACAAAGAAAAGAGCCACCCAGCAACATCGAACCGCCTCAAAATATTTTAAGATGTCAGCCAATATATCTCGTCAAAGTTGTACTTGTACATATTAAAAACAGTCTTTAATTTATTTATTTATTTGGTTATTTGTTTTGTTTCCCGCGAGCTGTCAAACTCTAGTAAAGCATGTGGCTTGCTTGCTGTCCCTTTGACTTACCAATGGCTCTTTGTATTTTGCATAATCAATATTACAATTTTTTCCTAATTTCTATCGGATTCATACCGGTCTCCCGGTCAAACTCTGCTGAAGCCATGACCATGAAGTTTTTTTTTTTTGGGGAATCAGGCCCGGCCATGTAAGGATTCATGTGTCTGTTCGAACTTTATCATTAAAACCTTACCTACGTGGCAAACTAATGTTTGCTACAGATCGTAGGTTATAGGTAGTAACTCGGTTTCTTTGGTTTACTGGTGCGTGTCTTATCATATGATACAATATTAAAGAAACTATATATATTCATTTGATGCCTGACAAGTGACATAAATCTACAAATATTGAAATAAACATTTGAGAATTCGGGTAAAACAAGCGAATACCATAATCACAGCACGCACACTAACATATAAAACATGGACCAAAATTTACTAACATGGCAAAAGTTCCTAGAAGATCACTTTCTCAGAACATCATCGATATTGGCAACGATTGAAGAAAGGACATCAATGAAAAAATGGATTATGAAGTTAACTGAAAAAAGAACATCCGCAAATTTTAAGACACGGATTCGATGGTTTTGGTTGTACTACGTCGGGCCGTCGTTTCGATCCGTTTGTGTCAGTTCTCAAAGATTTCTTAGAAGGGACGATCTGAAGAAAGAAAAAAAGAGTTAGCGTCGTAAAATTTGATCGATGGATCGACGTAAAATAGAAAACAGAAAAGAAAATCTGAGTTTTTACATGATCTCGAGCCTCTGCTGAAGCTGTTCTGAACCTCAACTCGATAACTGTTTTATCACAACTATCATCATCCCCAAAGTTTTGCCCAGTGCCCTCCGCATGAGCATTCAGTCGTTATTCTCAATTTCCAAGGAGAAACAAGAAATAACCTTTGACGTGGCACGAAATATGTAAGGGCTATGATAATGTGTTCTGAACCATACTTAACATTGTTGGTAGTTTTGTTATGTGGTTAACTACAAAATAATATAATCATGATAACTATCACATTCAAAGGAACTTTTACACGTACGTAAATACTGTCAATATCAGATAACAAATGTCATGCAACGCAGTTGAAATCTCCAAAGTATTTGGACGAAAAAAGAATCAAATCAAATGCAAGGATGATCAAGTTACCTTTCGTGCAAAATGCAGAATCATCACTAGTGGAGGGAAGTATCGATGTAAAATTCGACAGTGCATGCGACGCAGTCTCTTTCTCGTGGTTCTCTGCATCGCAAAGCCTTTTACAAGGAATGACCGAACACGCTGAAGTACGAAAAGAAGGACGACTCATTTGATACATAATCTTCAGCCAGCAACCATTTCGTAAAACAATGAACTGAATGAAAATAGTATGAGAAACGAATTCCACATTTTAGATTCTTGAGTTGGATTTCAAATTTATAGAGTTTTACAAGAATGAACAAGAAAGTTCGTATGACCTGATCTGAGTCATTATCAATATCTGCAAACTCGTCCTGACAAGGACCAACGCTTTTCTGAACCTGATCTGAGGATCTTACTGGCAACTCTTAGATTTGTTCAGTTGTGTGACAGATGACCTTTCCAGACGATTAAGATATAAGTTGTGCTTCTCATATGTCCATGCTTTCTTCTCACCCTGCAAAAAAAAGTTTCGAGTATCACTCAAGATCATTGAAATGCATAATGTACTCCAAAATCATTCTTTAACAATTTGGAGTTTGGGAAACCATAATGAACTAAAACTGCCAGCTTTGTCAATCGTAAGTATCAATGTCATCCAATTGAAGTGCTGATAACAAATGTTTCTCATCCTTTAAGGTCTAAAAGGAGACATAATTAGTTGAGTTACCTAACAAAGCGCAATGTAAGTTTCTCAAACTGAACTCAGTTGAAAAGCCAATGACTACTATAACAATGATCTTTTGTCATTTAAGTCATCGTATTCCCTGCTCGTTGTACCAAGGCCATGTGATTGCAACTAGATGACACACAACTTTTACTAAACACTACGCCGCAGTAGCAAAAGCCTCTAACGATTCCACATTTGCTAAAAGCTCCATAGATGGTAAGAAACTGACATGAATCGTCGTCACTATTAGCAACATGTTTTTAACATATTAACTTGCGAATACCAACAAAGCTGTCAAAAGAGTCAACACATATTCACATCCTCAATTCCAGATGAGCTGAATTAGCTGCATAAGTTGATAAGATCACATCCGCTTTGATAAATGCAATTTTCGAATCAAGCAACCACAGACGCACACAGAGGGAGAGATGAAAATAAAGTCCCCCAAAAAAAGACTATGGTTAATCAACTCCAAGTCGAATCCACTCCTTTAATGTATCAACGAACACAAAAGATCCCAAATCAGACAACTAAAGCTCAAGATCGCATGTAATCGACGTACGACCCAGCATCTCGCAATTTTAACCAATCAAACAGATTCACAGAACAAAGCACATCATTCATATGGTTATTACCATGGCGAACTTTAAAATCACAGAGACATCACACGATTACCTTTTTTGCATTTACGGCAGTCAGAGCTGACCCCTCTGAGGACGACCGAGCTGACACGCCGAGCCGATCAATATTCTCCAGATTATTATATCCTTCCATGCTCGTTTAACGTCGTTAATTTCAGCTTTTAAGGAAGGGAACAAAACAAAGCACATAGAACAATATGGTCGAAGGTAAAACCCTTCGCTGGAGAAAATATCCTCTAGAGAGAGAGAGAGAGAGAGAGAGAGAGAGCTAAGGCTCCACATGGGAGGTGCTTTTACACGTGTCTGTGCAAGCGGTTGTTTGCCACGTCGGATTGCGGGCTTCATAAACAGCGCAGATATTTTTCGTGCCACATGAAAAGGACGCTCACGCCCGTCGACTTCACGCTCAGAGATATTTTTTTCCTTAATTATCCGAGGGGCGGCAAAATCATCCATCCCCATCCGAAATTGAGGTTATTGATATTGGGTCAAACCGAACACAGAAAATTGACTGTGATTCTAAGTATAAATAAATAGTATACAAAATTCATTTGAACAAGATACTTTTAGTTTTTGAAGAATCGGAAGACCTACCTTCTAGTTTATTAGCTGTTGTTTGGGAGTTTTAATCTAGTTTGTTTAGTTTGTTTAGGTCTTTACAAGTTTAATGGTCCGTCTTGGAATTGCATAAATAGTTAAGTTTTTGGAATTACAAAAGTAATTAACTTTTTAAAATTAGTGACAAACGAATCAACTTTCTAATTTTAATTGGTGTCATTTTCTCTTTTCACACAATACTATATAAACTTACATTTTTTCATTATTATTATTATCTCACATTACAGTACAAATTATTATATGTAGGGAATCGATCATTTCAAGCTTCCATCTCCACAATGTCGAACTTCAATTTCTTTTACGTTCGATTAATTACTGCGTATGCGTAGACGTATTCATTCGGTTTGATATATCAGAAACGAACTGACGATCAACGATTCCTGTTCAAACCACCTGTTGTTTATAACTGTTGTTTTTTTTATTTGATAAACTGGAAAACGACGGTCATATGGTCATTGATTTAATACCTTTTTGCTTTTGTTGTTTTTAATTAAACGATCATACGATTGTTTTATTTTTTTGCTTCTAAAATAAGGGACTTATTTTGGTTTTTCTCACTCTTGCTCTCGAATCTATATCCGATCTCCCTCGAAGATCCCTGAATTTTCTAACTTTGAAATATATTTTTTTACATTATTAAAAAATCAAATTTATTTTCCAATTAGAAATGGAAAAGTAAACAAATTCATAAAAAAATCAAATGATTTAGATCGAAAACGAAACCGGCTCAGCCGATTCCAAATGTAATCGAAACTATGGTACCACATCTCGGTTAACACGAGGTTTTGGCTCAATTGCAACCGACAGTTTCACATCGGAACCTGGGACGGTTTTTGAATACACCTACTTGAGTTTACATATTTTGAGGACTTAAACTTTTCAATGAATTGGGTTTAAAATATAATAAGTAGCAACATGTATGATAATATAATATGATAGCGGTGAAATTTTAGAATTTTAAACAATTAGTGGTGAAAAGAGAAAACATCAATAATTAAAACTAAAAAAGTTGATTAGTTTTGCACTAATTTAAAAAGTTAACTAGTTTTGCTATTCTAATTCTAAAGCTTAACTATCTATGCAATTCTCTCCAAGCTTGTGTGGTCGTATTTGTCATCTTTGAGTGGAGACTTTTCCTTCTTGTACGAAGGCTTTTTTCCTACTAGCAACGTGAATATCACCGTGATGTAGATCAATGTGATATCTCATTATCGTGTAAATTTTGGGATGATATTTCATTTTGCATATCAATGTGATATTATAATATTGTGTTTGGCTAATCACGGTGATTTGTAGGGTGATATTGCATAAATATCACATTTAACCCTATGAACATTTAACCCTAGATTGATATTTACATGGTAATGATTACTATTTTTTGTAACATGGAGTATTACTTAATTATTCTAAGATTTAATAGTTTAGTAATTTGAAATATAATTAAGGATATATAAGGTATAAACTATAAACTAGGGGGTAATATTATCCAAATAATAATTTGAAACATCACCCCACCCATCACTGTGATGTAAGATCACTTAGCTTTTTTGGGGTGATCCCAAAGGTAGAATATCAACCCATTCTCATCACCTAGGTGACCCGTCATTACGATGATGGCTCATCAACTAAGCTAAACAAACACAATGATAATAAAGCGACGTGTTTTGGAGGATCGCCCTAAAACAAACACCCCTATATGTGACAAGAGGGTTCTACTGGCTCGTTACCCCGTCTATGAGAAGCTATCGTTTAAAAAAACAAGATGTTTTATATGAGTAGTAATTCCTTTTAAGTTTCATAACGTATTAAAAAACTAAAACGAAAATTAATTCTTAATTAAACCGACATGTGAGGAATCATTTATTTCAATGACGGATTAATTTTTTTTGGATGTTTTCGTATCATTTTAAAAAATTATTTTAAGAAAAAACACCATAGTCACAATTCAGCACAGATTAAGTATTAATACCTATTAATATGGGAAATTGGGATCCCACGGGAACCCCGATCCATATGGGTTGGGATCCTCTATTCCACTTTCTGTATTCCACTCCGTATTCCAACGAACGAAAATCATTACACCTCCCCCCGACAAGTGTTAAAACACACATAAACATCATTACACATATGAATTTCATTACAACAAGTGTTTAAACAAAAAAAAACCTCATCATTACGTATTTTTCTAATATGGAGTAGAAAAATCAGTATTATATATTAAAATAGAAAAATACGTAATAATGAGGTTGTTTTTTTGTTTAAACACTTGTTGTAATGAAATTCATAGGTGTAATGATGTTTATGTGTGTTTTAACACTTGTCGGGGGGGGAGGTGTAACGATTTTCGTTCGTTGGAATACGGAGTGGAATACAGAAAGTGGAATAGAGGATCTCAACCCGATCCCTGTGGTGATTCCTTATTTCCGAACGAATTCATAATACGCGGTGAATTAGGGCGAGTGGTATTCAGAGCGTGGACTCAGTATGAGAAAATTTTGACCAATATAAGTTTCGAACCTGTCCACTGTCATCCCTATCATCGGATAAAATGTAGAATAAGTAACGGATAACGTTGCGTGTCTTGTATTACATTTTATATCTAAACAAATATACATTCCTCAATGTGATTGACAGTTTCGAAATATAATTACTATATTATTGTAAGAAACACAGATATAATCGATGGATTCAAAGATATTACAATGGAACTGTGAGCAAGATATTTTTGTGAAGTCACAAGTTGTAACATTTTAATCTTAAAGATAAGATCTTAGTTAATATCTACTCGTTAATTAATATCATAAATTCATAATGACACGGTCCCATTATTCAGATATGCAAGTCATCAAGTTTCCATTCAATGACGTTGAGTTGGTCCTCTCTTCTATACTAAGTTGATGATTAATTTGGTCATACACGTAAAGAGCACAATTCATGTAACCGAGTTTTAAAATGGTTGATTTTAAAATATCTGTTTATGCTATTGTTTATAATGTTCTGAAAAGTTAACTGGTAGTGGGGTTGTGACTTCAATTTAAACTATATCTACTACTTACTGGTCTTAGATTGAATCCTATATTAGCTTATATGTTGGGCTCTTCATACAGTATGACAAGATAATTTTTATAATAAAAAATTGTATGAGATAGGTAGTCCAATACTATTCTAATGCGTCGAACGCTGTTTCATTTGGGGTTCGTTTGATATCAGTGTTTAGGGATTACATGGGTATAAGTTATTTGTGTATAGCTATATAAGGATTTTGTTGTGTTTTAACATGTTTGATATGTGTGTATTAATTATTTGTGTAATGATATAAATTGTGTTTGATAGATGTGTTTGAGATGTGTATAGGTATATGGATTAGTGATACACACCCCATAACCACCTTAGAGGTGGGTATGGATATACAATGCCTATAACTAAAAACCTTGTAATAGACGTGTATAGTCATACAAGGCATGTATAGCTAACACAGATATCAAACACGACACAACTTATTCATACACTTACACACCCATACACACGTATCATAAGGATATATATATTTGTTGGGGTTGGCGGTAAGGGCACAGCGGAAGGTTTATTTTGAACCGCGACTATTTTATTTGGACAATATAGAACCGAAAATGACGACGATAGAGAACACGAGATTTTTACGTGGTTCGGCCAATACCGCCTACCTCCACGGAGAGCACCAGCTTTACTATATTGAGAATATTACAGCGTACAAACTAACACTCGTGTTTAAACCAAAACTCGAGACCCCTTACCCACCCGGGTAATATATTTGTACATATTCCCAACTACCCCAATAAAACTACACCACTCTCACCCTTATCCACCCGGACAAGATATTTTTTTTTTTCTCACCTATCTCTCTCTCACTCACGTTTTTGGGATGCCTATTACATTGAACAACTAAGCCTATTTATAGGCATTTGAGAAGCACAAAACACGTAAGTGCTTAGCTCATAGGTGATCAAATTCAATTTGATCTCCTATGCTTTTCTTCTCCATTGTTGAAAAGTCAACAATCTCCCACCTTTTCAACATCTGCGTCTTCTTCATAGAGCACTCCAGCGAACCCGTGAATGAGAGTAACCCGTTCGTAAATACCACAAACGTCCATTGGCCTTCCTTGTACCAGCTACACATAACCGAATCAGGTCCTACCAACTTGATTCACCTGCGGCCAATCCTATGTGCAGCTGTCGAACCGACTCTACCCGTCGATTCTGAAGAGGGACTTCGATGTAACCCCTTCTCCAGCAGGACTTCCTTTCTCACGATCGTCTGCCTTTCCACCACGCGCGCGCGATTTTCGTGAACCCATCGAAGTCAAAGTGTTTTGTACCACACTCCCGTCCAGACGATATAAACCTCCACGCTCTTCTCCCTTCAGTAGGACTTTTTCGCCATGTGTGATTTTACAGACTCCCCCTGCTATGAAACTCCCATAGCCCTTGGAATCTAACTGGCTCAAGGATATTAAATTCTTCCGTAACTCTGGGACAAAGATCACACCACCCAAAGCTCGAACCGCTCCGTCAGTCATTTTGATCTTCACAGTTCCGACACCACGAATCGCCTGACGGTATCCATCAGCCATGGAAACCGAACCTCTTCGTATCTTCTGGAACGTATCAAAATATTTTCTTTCGGAGCAGATATGGTACTTCGACCCTGAATCCAATATCCATTCATCCTGAGAACGAGCTCATCGTTGTAGACTGTGAGAACGTCTACAACATCATCCGTATCCTGTGCTATCATGGTTGTGGAATTTTTCTCGCCGTTCGTCCTTCCTCCAAGTCGGACAATTCCTCTTGATGTGTCCCGGCTCACCACTTGTAGCACACGGTGCCCTTCCCGCCATCCTTTGATTTGGACCTGCTGCTACCTCCAAATTCCCTGGCGTGAAACCTTCCTCTACGATTCTCCCCATGAATAGCCAACGCCGAATTTTGGCTATCTCCATAATTTGATCGTCTCCTCTTTTCATGCGCCAAAAGAGTTGACTGCACATCCACCATCTTCACTGTCGTCTTTCCGTACAAGATGGTTGTGACCAAATTATCATAAGAATCAGGAAGCGAGGTAAGAAGTAAAAGGGCTTTATCTTCTTCCTCCAACTTTACATCAACTTTTATAAGTTGATCCACAAGTCCGTTGAACACGCTAATGTGATCCATGAGATTCCCACCTTCCTCCATCTTCAGCCGGTACAGTTCCCGCTTCAGATCTAACTTTGTGGTTAAGTTTTTCCCGAGATGCAGCTCCTCCAACTTCGCCCACAAGTCTGGTGCAGAATCCTCATTAACAACATTATTAATAATGTTATCCGCAATGTACAGACGGATTGTGCTGACACATCTTGACCCCAAATCTTCCCAGTCTTCTTTCGTCATTTTCTCCGGCTTTCCCTTTTCCCCTTTCAAAGCCTTAGCCAAACCTTGATGAACAAGGATATCCTTCACTCGTCTCTGTCACAGAGTGAAACTCCCCGTACCATCAAATTGCCGTACTTTGAAATTGCTTTCTGTCGCCATTATCCTTGCAGAGATTCAACAGCTTTGGCCCGACACTGGCTCCCCCGTAACGAACCTTCTTAATATCTTTTCTGATGTGGAAGATCAGACAAAGCTGCAACCACAGAGCATACTCAGAATATCAATTAGGCTTGGCTCTGATACCACTTGTTGGGGTTGGCGGTAATATTTCGGGCCCAGCGGAAGGTTTATTTTGAACCGCGACTATTTTATTTGGACAATATAGAACCGAAAATGACGACGATAGAGAACACGAGATTTTTACGTGGTTCGGCCAATACCGCCTACCTCCACGGAGAGCACCAGCTTTACTATATTGAGAATATTACAGCGTACAAACTAACACTCGTGTTTAAACCAAAACTCGAGACCCCTTACCCACCCGGGTAATATATTTGTACTTATTCCCAACTACCCCAGTAAAACTACACCACTCTCACCCTTATCCACCCGGACAAGATTTTTTTTTTCTCTCTCACCTATCTCTCTCTCACTCACGTTTTTGGGATGCCTATTACATTGAGCAACTAAGCCTATTTATAGGCATTTGAGAAGCACAAAACACGTAAGTGCTTAGCTCATAGGTGATCAAATTCAATTTGATCTCCTATGCTTTTCTTCTCCATTGTTGAAAAGTCAACAATATTTACAAGTGTCCTAAAGGCCCTCAGTCAGCAGGATGTGCTGAATTTAAGGCCCAGGAAGCGAGCCTGGACGGGTAGGGGCAAGCCCGCAAATAGTTAAAAGATATATATATATATATATAAATAAAACTAAATAAATTATATAGATTAATATTTTTTAGCTATGATTGATAATATTTTTTTATTCTGGACGAGATAAACCGGCCAGGCCCGCCTCCCGTCTGCTGGCGTGCCTTCTGTCAGTGTGTGCCAAACTGCTGGCTGGCCCGCACCCGTCTCGCATAAATGGCACTTTTCGGGCTACAGGACGGCCCGTTTCGAGATCCGTTTGACCGCTCTAGCTAGTATATTGCCATGTGCAGCGGGACATATATGGGCTGCAAAACTAGCTGATACAGAAAAGAAAATGGCCTAACATATAGAATTGGGCCTGGCCCAACCGAAAAGGCCCAACTACTTTTTCTTGTTCATACATATAGTGCGGAGAACGTGGGACAGGGATGGGAGCATTATTGTTACTTACGGTGCACGCGGATGCAGAGTATTATTACTCCTCGCTTACCCATAATCAGTCGATCCAACGGTGCACGCGGATGCAGAGTATTATTACTCCTCGCTTACCCATAATCAGTCGATCCAACGGTGCAGATGATCTCACGTTGCTACATCTTATTGGCTGACACGTCATTCGAGAAAGAAAATCCACCATTCAGATTGGGCCATGTTGCTCAATCATAGACCGCACTGCAATAAAATAATTACAGGATAATAAATATATTATTAAAAGGGAAAAAAAAAGTGTTTTAAATGAAGGCGAAAGGTACATACAGAAGACACTTGTCGACACCACCAATCATCGATTCGGCGGAGGCGAAGGACAATCGACACGATCTCAATTTCTCGAAGGGTATTTTCGTCTCTCTATTTCCACTTCCATTATTTTTTTTTTTTTTTCCTTCGCATTTTTGTGGCCTGTGATCTTCGTTTCTCTTCCGATTCGTAATTCAGTAGCTGCTCGATAGTGATTAGGAAGCTGAGATGCATGCATTCGGTGTTTTTGAGTGGTCTTAAATTGTTAAGTTTTGCTCGATTCATCCGTACCGTTGCTAAATTTACCTGTAGTAATTTTAACTGGGTCTAGCTTTTGGTTGATGAAGCTTGAAAGTGTGGGTTCTTCAATTCAAGTTTGAAGTTTTGGGTTATCATTTCTGTCCAGAATTTCCTTTTATTTTGCCTTATCTTCTTCCGATTTGTCGTCGTTTGTAAACCATTTTTATGGACAATGGGATCTGACAAAAAGATGACGCGAGGAAGCAGAAGAAACTGCTGTAATGATTCCGACGAGGATAACGTATTGGATTTTCGAGATTGAAAGCACAATAATGTATGAAGATAAGCTTTTTGAAGTTTGTGATTTAAGTCATAAATGTCCCCCATAATTGTTCTTTACTTTTTTTTTATCTTTCCTTACGTGCTATATTTTAGATCTGAAATAGAACAGACGTTAGTCTAGTGAATGAAATGAGCTACGAAGACCATACGTGAGAATGGTGTTTTGTGTGCTTGTGAGGTTATCAAGTGAAGGCGAAGTTTGGTCAGTTCTTTGAAGCTAAGCATGGATGCTCTTTGGCAATAATTGCTTATTATTCAAGTGCTCTTCGTAGGAAACGTTATGTTGGATGACTTCAATTTGTTTGGACTGAACAATAAAAAAACTTGCGGTGCTTTTTCAACGTTGCTCTACGTTAAAATGATTTGCACTGATAGCTGACGGTTCATACTAACTTTGGTATCTCCAGGCGTGCAACAATGGGTTCGTTCATCAACTTCACATCGCAAACCAACAATAACGGCGAAAAGCCAGCTGGCAACCAATCACTGGCTCGACAGTCATCGGTATATTCGTTGACTTTTGACGAGTTTCAAAGCTCCTTGGGTGGATCTTCGAAGGACTTTGGTTCCATGAACATGGAGGATCTGTTAAAGAGCATTTGGTCAGCTGAAGAGAACCAAGCTTTGGCACCTTTTGTAGTTGGAGCCTCCAATGGGATTGCTTCCGTAAACAGTTTGCAGAGGCAAGGTTCTCTAACTCTGCCCAGAACACTTAGCCAGAAAACCGTCGACGAAGTGTGGAGAGAGCTTTTCATAGAAACCCTCGATGATAAAGAAATCTGTGAGGGTTCGAATTTGGGAAGAGAACCCACCTTAGGTGAGGTAACGCTCGAAGACTTTCTCGCCAGGGCAGGTGTGGTAAGAGAAGAGGCACAGCCCTCCTTAGCACCAAACAGCATGGGGGCGTTCGCTGGTTTCTCTCAGATGAATGTCAACAGTACTGCTCAGACAACTAATGGAAATCTGCAAACTAACATGGTTGCTAGTGCTAATGCATCAACCTTAGGGACCAACGTAAACGACCTTAACGCTAGCGTGGTAAGATCTCCTCAGAAACTGTTACAGCCTCTTGTTCCAAAGCCAACAGCCATGGTGTTTTCATCGCCTAATCAAATTGGGAGCATCGCTCAACAGCCTAGCCCTAGGTCGAATGGCCCGTTCTTTGAAGTAACGAGTGGTATGAGCAATGTCATGGTTCAAAGTGGGGTAATGGCCGCAGGCGCAGTGCATAATCGGGTCGTATCGCCTGCAAATCATCTTTACTCTGACCTGAATGGAAGAGTAATACCGATACAGCTTCTGAATCTCCTTCGCCTTACAACTTTGGCGAAGTTGGGCGAGGAAGGAGGTCGTCTGCTTCTTTGGAGAAAGTAGTTGAGCGAAGGCGTAGGAGAATGATTAAAAACAGGGAATCTGCAGCTAGGTCAAGGGCTAGGAAACAGGTGATTTATTTTTGCTGATATGGTGGTGATATCATGACGTGCATTGTCTCGAAATATACTGATGCTTTCCTGAGATAAATTGAGTGACAGCAGCAATTGAGATACATGTTCTCTGTTTAATGTTTTTGCTCTCTTACATGATAGAATTCCTGAAAATGCATTCTACAAAACATAAATATAATGAATGAACACATTCTAGAGCTTGTACTATGCTTGTTTGTAGTCTTAGAATCATAACCTCTCAGCTAACTCTTTGCACAAATGGATAAATGTAAAACATGCCAAGCAGTTCCTTTTTTCGTGGTTAGTTTTTTGGTCAATTGTACATCTCAGTTACATGATTCGTACGTCTTTAATAACTTTTTGACCCAAAACAGTAACATATATTGTTTTTCATTGGACGTTTTGTAGGCCTATACAATGGAATTGGAAGCAGAAGTAGCTAAGCTCAAGGAAATTAACCAGGAATTGATGAAGAAACAGGTATTGGAATAGATATTTCATGTTCAAGATTTCGACAAGATATAACCTTACCGTCAATCTGTTTTGCAGGAAGAACTTGTGAAGATGCAGAAAAATGAGGTACCCTCAAATCTTTAATCCCTAGATGATATATATTACTTTCTCGTTTCCTATAACTGCTTTCTATACACGCCAAAATTCGTTCGAATTCTCTTACACGAATCAACACTCTTGGTCTATAGATACCGAAGAATGATAAGCCCCTCGGAGCTAAAAGAAGATGCTTGCGAAGGACTCTAACTGGACCTTGGTAGAATTCTTAGCTAACACCGTGAGAAAGCCCCTTTGTATGACGAAATACGACGGGATAATATCCATCGCTCTACAGATTTTAGGACTCATCGCTTCACAGACAAGAAAGAGTAATGTGCCATTTACTGTCTGCTATGTTTGTCCCTGTTTCTGTCATATTTGCTTCGGATTATTTTCTACTTACAGAGGTTAGTTTTTGACATCAGCAGTAGATAGAGGTTATAAGAGACTGAGTTGTGCCTTGTAATAATAAGACCATCATAGTTATGCAAAGGGGATTTCATTCTGAAATTTCGAAGGTTACATTTCATATCTAAATGAATGTCCCAACACTACTGTTTCTTTCATAGGTGGATGGATATAAACATTAAAACTACGTCAAGAAACACCATATATAATATTTGATATGGTGAAGAAATACTACTCAATATTGCAGTTGTTAAGTAGCCAATCAACGGAACACAAAACAAACATCTTTCAAAACATCACACCATACGAATTCAGACTGATTTTACAGTTTCCATTAACTCCCATCTGTGCGAAGCTCGAAACACTCCGAGCCTCAAGAGTTCATAGGCATAGAAGAAAATAAAGGGGCGATATGGCAAATGCGAAAAAAGGGTTGGCGAAAAAAGGGTTGGCGAACGAAGTGCAGAGTTTCAAGAACATGTAATAATTTTTTCTGGTTCAAGTTTCCAAGGCTGTCATTTTACAGATGGGACACAGATTCTTCTGCGTTAGCCACTGCTTGATGCACCTTGTGTGGAACTCATGCCCGCAATCCAATATGCCGATGGCATCGTTCACTACGTATTCCTCCTAACGAAGAGAAAGGAAACGACAGAAAAAAAAATAATTTCCCAATAGTCCCAAGACTTTGAAATCGATCGCACGTTTACTAAGTAAGATGGGTCTAACCTGACAAATGCAGCACGGTTCTGAGTTTTTTGTCGTTTCCATTGAATTATTATGCTTCCTCTGCTTTATAGAGGCTGTTATTTTCTCCTCGCTTAGCCCAGTACTAACGTTTCCTATCGTCTCCTCCAAAGCCAGTAATTCCTATTTTCAGTCCAAGTGTTTTTGTCTTAATTTCTCAAATGGGAAGTTGAAATAGTAGGGCATACAATGACTGATTTTATTACCTCATAGGACATATTATCCACATCGAGCCTCATATCCCTGTGCCTGTCGTGCATCTCCGCAAATTCATCCATGTAAGGATCGAACACCATATAATCCTAGAGAAAAATGTGAAAAATCGTTACAATTACTCTACGTTACGAGATTTATTGCATGGAATAATAACGAGACAAATGCAGTTGGTACTTTACGAAGATACACAACATACCTCGGCCTGAAGCTGAACTCCTCTCCTCATGGCGTTCAACACCTGGCGAATCTGTTCATTAAAACATGTCGAAAGGTTAAAAAAAAAGGAAAAACTAAATCTTGACTCCGAAAAACTAACAGTGGGTATTCGTTGAAGTCCACGAAAATATCACATCTACCATGATATAATGCGTATGATGCAAGACACTAGAACCATTAACACACCGAAAAAGTAAGGAAAATTTTTCGATTACTACCAGCCTATGTCTTTCCTCGACGGCTGTAATAGCATGCCATCCATCGAAATCATCGCCAGAAATATCCATCAACAAAGCCGCCGCCGACCTCTGATCTAACTGACGCCGAGCACGACTGCTGCTCGAACCAGCCTCGTTCGAAGAAGACGAAGGAACAAACCCAAAGTGATTTCTCCTATTATTACTACTACTACCACCACCATTATTATTATTACTATTATTACCACCAACTTCTGCATCCATGCGAGGATATCTTACCCAAGGAGCAGCTTCAGAAAACCTCTGATGGTGATTCTGGTGATGGTGCTGGCGATAGTGATGAGGCAGCCAAGAAGAAGAAGACGAAGAGCCCCTTATTACAGCGTTGTTAGAACTCGACCCACGTCGAGAACCATAAGGACGGGTCCCAGTCGAGGATGTCTCGGGGGCAAAGCTCCAATCGATTTGATCGGCTAGAACGTTGTTTCTTGCCTCTGATTCTGAGACATTCGTGGAGAGATGAGGGCTCGATGAACTGCTGCCATGTTGTGAGCTTATAGAACCATTCCAAGGAGGTGAAGATGGATAACCGAAGGAGCTGTTTGCTCAATCCTCAGGGCAGTTGAAACAGGCCTAGACGAGTGCTCTTGGACACGGCGGGCCCCAAAACTGCTGTAGGAAGAACTTACGGGTGAATCTTGTCCAAGATTCGATCTTGAGCTGAAAATTCGAGCACTCGTACTTTGTGGTTCGGACCGATTAATCGTAGAAGGGGCAGAAGATATAATCAAATTCCCAGGACTGTTACTGTAAGAAGTAGGGCCATGATGTTGCATAACGTTCTTACCAGCTAACGGATTCGAGCTCGAACTCCCCGACGTACCTTCTGCAGCTTTTCTTTTGCAAGAAAAACCGCCCCAAGCATCACTATGTTCCAAGAGATTATTACAGTTTCCACGATTACTCGAAGAAGATGGATAAAAACTAGGAATCTGCTCGATTTCTTGATGGCCAGACTTGTAGATATTATGAGGTAAAACGGCGCCAAGAACGTGCCCTTGGCTGCTTTCACCTTCCCTTACATGCCCATGGTTGGATGTGTTTAGAGAGCTCTGTGGTATTACAGCATCATGGTGGACAGTGCCGGACGAAGAACTTGGACTGTAAGAAGAAGATGAAGGCCACCCAAGTCTTGATTTTGAGACTTCATTAGAGGATTCGTCTTGCGGGTTGAATCTGCTCGAGCTCGATTCTCCTTGGGCCCACCTGCCAAAGCTCGGGGCAGTCTGATTACTAGCTGTAATGGTAAGATTAACGCCTGGAAACTGAGTTTCCATTTGATCGATGGTATCTGCGTTTGAGGGTGATCCTTGGTTCAGGTCGATTGTGTCGGGAAATAGGTCGAGCTCATTTCTCTGGCGCTGCATATCTGCAAATATAGAGTCACGAGGGACTCGATTGCAATTGACGGTAAGCTGATGATCTTTGAGTTATACTCTGAAAAACAAGAAGTTCAACAAAGAATGAGATGGAAAGATATCAACACAAACATTTAGGGCTCGCTCGCCAGTCAAAACGAATAAAGATTGGAACTTTGTAAATATCATTGCCTAGCGAAAGCTATTCTGACCAAGAGTTCTCTTCATAAAGAAATACACAGCATAAAAGTTACAATCTTCACACTCTTGAAACTCGTATGAATCAAATTCATTACAAATTGAAGAAAATCGAGGAAGAAAAACGGAAATTCAAAACTTTTACCGAAATGGGTCAAACCAATAATGATTAAATCAATCTACAGAAAAGGAAAAATAAAGCTTGGACCTCTTAGAGGAAGATCTACACGATATCTCTATCTCGGGCGGCTCCCAAGAAAAACTCAGCAGCGATAATCTGAAAAAAGAAAAACAAAAAAAAACTGAAAAGAGCAAAACTAATTCAGTCAAGGAATAATCAGATAGCACAAGGGCAACGAATAAAACCTCTAAAGTTGATGATCGACCTCTGCAAAACGGTGATTTTCTTTGATTATTCTTCTCCTCTTTTCTTTTTTGTGTTTTCTGGGTTGACGGTTGGGGTGAAATGAACAGTAGGTGGAGAGTAAGAGGCGTTTCAGTTTCTTGGTCTATGTTTCCATTAAATAATTATTACATATGGTAGGTAATAGAATAAGAAAAAAATATGAAAATATATACGTAACTTTTCTCTTCATTGCTTCATGACACTTTGCGACTATCGCGTTTCACGTGTCAGAAAATACAAGACAATAAGACATCTCCACGAGAAGACAGAGCATGAGAGGGTATTGGTTGTTAATATTAATACTTATATTTCATCTTTTTATGATGGTTCAATGAATATTGGGGAGACTTAATGTAATAAACTACATGCTAGATAAGGGCTGATAGAGTTCCGACCGTATACTTATAATAGGGTACAAATAAAGAACGTGCTTATCCTCGAAAAATAAAACGAAAAATGTAGTAAAAGCTTATGTAGTTCTCATTCTCCTACCAAGTCCAATCACAGTCCAATTTGAATCATACAATAGTCAATAAGTTCAGTAGAATCGAACCGTAAACACTTCGTCTAAAGATATTACGATTTTGAACGTTTTGAGGGTACAGGAACCGACACCAAGTTGAACTTTCTCACCCACACACCTTCCTTAGCTGTCTCTGAGGCCGTTGGATACTCTGTTTCGCAGGTGGAATCTGCAGTAGTGATCTGTTTGGAACTTTTTCAAGACACTGCTCCACCGTTGAGCGTAAAGACGAATCCTGAAGTGGATTTTCGTTCGTCCACGTCAGGCTTAAAAAGGATCATCAATGTGTACTGATAAGGAGAGAAAGTGTTTTGAGCTTTAACGGGCCGTGGGCCTTTGGGCCGCGCCTTATAGTGGGCCTCGGGTTTCTACGGGATGAAATCCTCTGTTCCACTCTGTCTGTTCCATTCCATATCCCATATTCCGAATTTACGAAAAATTGAATCTTGTGAATTTTGAAAAATAGTACGTATGAATATCAATTTGATCAGAATAAAATGGATTTGTTTATTTATTTTCATCATGTAAAATCACATGAAATTAGGATGATTTTAAGATTTCCGTGGAATATATAATAAAAGAAGAAAAATATAAAAAAGAAATTTTACTAACCGCAAGATTGAAAATCAAACGGCTGTGATTATTTTGGTACGTAGAGGGGGACATAATTGCGGGATAGAGGATTTCATTCGATTTTCTACCGTACTAGTATGTTTAATACACCCAATGTGTGCGGAAATATATCAATATGATTAATTAATAAAATTTTAATTTAAGGATACACTTGTAATAAATTCAAATATTAATGATAAAATTGTATTTAACAAGTAATTGTAAACTTGTAGGTAACCATTTATCAAATTGACAAAATATTTGACTGCTTTTATCCATCTTATTTGACTGCTTTCATAGAAATCATAATTTAATTTAATTTAATTTTTATTTGACAAAATATTTGACTGCTTTCATAGAAATCATAATTTATTTAATTTTTATTTTTTAAATATGTAAAAAGGAATTTTGATTTACTATAAAGTAGGATAATAATTAACTAAAAATAGTAATTATTTAAAAATAATACTAAACTAATATAGTAATTAAAGGTAGTTAGTGATTTTTTTTAAATTTTGTTAATTAATTTTTTCAATCTCAATTTACAGACCATTTGACTGTTTATCATAACTTCTCACCCTTAATATAATAGAATTGAGGAATAGGATAGATGGTCCCGAACGAAATATTAGAGATCGAAATAATTCGCCAATTGGGCTTATTTGCAAGCCCAATACAGTAGTAGTTTATGTAGTATCACAGGCCCATTAACATGAAAGCTCAAAGAGCCCAAGTACATCGAAGCCCTAGGCTTCTCTTATATATACAGTGAACCTTCATTTCGCATACAAAGAAACAAGGTGCGAGCGACTGTGATACTTGAGTTGTGAGAGAGATAAAACCCTAAAAATCATGGCTACGCCTAAAGTAGAATCCGTCCAGTGCTTCGGCCGCAAGAAACCGCCGTCGCCGTCACCCACTGCAAGCGCGGCCGTGGTCTGATAAAGATCAACGGCGTTCCGATCGAGCTGATTCAGCCGGAGATCTTGCGATACAAGGTGTTCGAGCCCGTGTTGTTGCTCGGCCGCCACCGCTTCGCCGGAGTCGACATGCGGATCCGCGTCAACGGAGGAGGTCACACCGCGCAGATTTACGCCATACGCGCCAGTCGATCGCCAAGGCGCTCGTGGCGTTTTACCAGAAGTACGTGGACGAGCAGTCGAAGAAGGAGATTAAGGACATCCTCGGTGGCTACGACAGGACTCTGCTCGTGGCGGATCCGAGGCGCTGCGAGCCGAAGAAGTTCGGTGGGCGCGGAGCTCGCGCGAGGTTTCAGAAATCGTACCGTTGAGGAAAGAATTGGAGGCACCTTCCTTTTCATATGGTTATTCAGCTCTTTTTTCTACAAGTTTGATGTTCTGTTTCGAATTGCCCAGTGTTATGCTATGATGCATTGCGACTATCATCATCTGATAATTAGCATTCATTTATGTGGTTAAAGATTTTGTGCAACGGATTTTGTCGATGGTTATTGTAATGGTTTTGAGATTGTGTTAGTCTGTTGTTGATTGCTGCATTATGGGTTCGATAGGAACATTCTCTTGTTGAATGAGTTTCCAAAATAATCCATCCTTTGATCAGAAAGTCGACTTTTTTAGCAGTGAGTTGAGCTTCGGACATGAAACATGTTTCTTTGCTCAGGTCGAAAGGGTTATTCGAACTTTTATGTTAGATCGTTATCTGACTTTGTTGGTTAGCTCATCTCTTTGCTCGTTTAATGAATGAAGTCTGAGGAATAAGCAACAACTCTGCGATACAAATGCAGATAATTACATGGCATAGTAGCTATGTTATGATTCATCTTTGTTGATTTCCTCAGCAGCTTCTTTCATTCTAAACAAGGCCTCTTCAAAGCACTTAGCGAGGACTCTAGGGTTAGGTATTATATCTTTTGCCACTGAGATTTGCAGCTCAGCCACACCATTGTAGCTCAACATTGACAATGACAAGGCCTGTAGGAAACTCCCTCGTTATTAGCTGACTTAACGAACATTTTCACTTTGGCCCTCAATTAATAGCCATATAACGGAAATAGCACTAATGTTGAATGTCGTGTTGCTTAAGAATCTGTGTATCATCCTAATGTGCTTTACCATGTTTCCCGCTAGGGTGATCTTCTCTTGAGGCCCGACTACATTTGTGATGCTGAATGTCGTGTTGCTTAAGACTCTGTAGTTGATTTTGCTTGCGAGCTACAGAATCAAGAAAAGAGTGAGTTTATTTAGTTTATCGCTGCAGGCTTCCTTCGGTGTGTGATAAAAGCCAACAGTACCTTAGGCCCGAAAAGGGTAATTATGAGATTCCCGAATAAGTACCAAAGAGGGATCATCAAGGATATCTTTCTCTTGTCGATCATTGCTTTGGCGTTCTTTACGTAGTCAAGTGGATGCGTTATACCGTGTTTGTGGTAATAAATCGGCAAGATGAGCATGCCGATTCTTTTCCCCCACTCAAGCTTCGACATCTCCTATCGATTGTCATAAGTTAATAGCGAAGGAAAACTTGGTAAATTTAATTGAGTATGAGTTTCACCTCTAGTCCCGACTTTGGCCTTAGATTGAACATTGATGCGCCTGTGATTTGGAGCCCTTCTCTTAGAGCTAAGAGTTGAGCAATATAACCTTGTCACTAATTTGGTCGAAACGATGATGTTTTAGATTTTATGCGTATTTCTTACCTTCGAGTTTCGACTGATGTAGTGTCTAGGTATCTCGATAGCCCGCTCGATACTACTCCGAAAAAGACGTCGTTGATCGTCTGCTTAAATGGGGTATCATACTTCATAAATTTACGTCTATTTGAAGCTTCTTGGATTCCTATATGAGGTGTTGAAAAAGGTAGCATAAGACCCACAGATTCTTGGATAGCTTTCTTTACGATCCTCATGTCGTCGAGTGAAAACTTGGCCATTGC
>JAPQWV010003551.1:0-40024 GCA_027422505.1 Craterostigma plantagineum
TTTTAATATTATTACGCTGTCCATTTCGCAACAATCTAGACTATGATATTTACCAACATACTCAACTTTTCTAAGCCAGACCTTACAATCATACTATAAATATCGTTCATTTATCTTCTTATTACGACACCAGCTAACCTAAAACTTTTCCATAACCATACCAAGTTACCATTTTGCTGCACTCATGTCGGTAATCATAAAATAGATACTTTCGTTAGTATTCTATTTTACAATTGAAACCTTTATTCTTTGCTACATTGTTCTTGCATATGTTTGGTTGTTCACTTTTAACTCTTTCCAATCTAGTAAAGTTTTGTAACTAATACCTACGGTGATAAATACGTATTGTGGTTAGGAAGTATCGCCTGGGCGCAAAACTCATTCCGCACGCTATTTGCGCTTATCCCCCATAGACGTTCGCTATGGAGGACATTTTGTTATCAAGTGCGCTCTCTTTTTTTGCTATGATTTAAGTACGACCCTCCAAGTTAAAATTATGATCTCACCTTTGAAAGCAAAACTCTGATAATCAGAGCAGAGGAAAAGAATGAGGAGAAATTAAAGAGCCCGGAGAAGCTCCAAAAGTTTACACCCACTACTCACCCCTTGAAGTTCACACTCGTGGAAGCTCAAAAGAGCGCGAGTTGACGGATTTCGAAAGGAATCAAAGATTTGTTTTCCTAACGACGATTATACTAACACTACAATTAGAGAGATACTAACTTTCGTTCAATACTTCTAATACATTTTACACAACGCAAAATCATATTTATACTAGGGCTGCTAACACGAACCAGACCTGCCAACCCGATACGAACGGACTCGAAAATAGCATGACAACAGATATGAGAGTGTAGGCGGAGCGATAGCCACACTAGATTTATTGAGAGAAAACACAAATCGTGAGATTTGCTTATCGTGCTCGCGATGGTTGCTCACGGTAAGTGTGCACCATAGAAAAATCTCATTAAATAAAATGTTTATTTACGAGATGATTTTAATACTTTTTTTGTATTTATTATAAAACCAAACATACAGTAAGAAAAGAATTGCTCGGTGCAGAGATCAAACATAATAAAAACAAAACTTAATAAGTTTCTCACCGGACGAAAGAACTTGAAAAACAAACATGTTAAATTTATCATCTTTCTCAATGGGCACAGAAACATACAATAGAATTGCTGCTCACTCATAGACAATGAAGTTACTGGCGCTCAACTCTCACAGAAAGAGTCGATTTGTATGCAGATAACCTTGACCTGTAATTGTTCATTCCCCACGTGATATTTTTGGTAGTCCGCTGTTTTCTTTAACAGATAGAACAGCCTCGTCGGGACACAAATCCAGTAGAATACGTCTCATCGTCTGATATCTCCGATATCCGAGGATATCTCCTTCAAGCGATCCATCCGAATTAGATCCAGCTCTTCTAGGCATGGAAAATGGTCAGGTTCTGCTGAAAAACATTCGAGATTGCTGCAATAATCGATCTGCAAGTACTTTAGACGAAAGAATTGTCTTTCTATATGAGTCCCTCACGCCCCATGCAATTTGCAATCGTAGAGAGTTGGTTCTTCGAGTAGTGGCCACCACCCAACTCTAGCCGTTACATCATCAAAGTGTAGGACGCTAACCCATAAGCGCTTGACGATCCGGGGAAATAATACGCGACAGCAAATCATTGCTTCCCATCACATCGTGCAAAGAGCACTCGAGCGTTTCGAGCTTTTCAAGACGAGCGATGTGTTCAGGCAAACATTTCTGCACTGAATCCCTCCACAGTTTCGTAATATTCCAGGCTTAACTCCTTAGGTTGGGAATTCTTTGACCAAATCTTCGCTAAAACTAATTTAGTATCTTCTCAGCCGATTGAAGGTTCTCTAAGATATCACAACACCGCTTTCGTCGCTTGGAGGGTCCTGAGAGACTGAATCCTTCAACCATGTGAATATGCCTGAGCTGAGACTTCTCCATATTTCTTTCGGCATGATAGCCCGCTCGCTGCCTCTTTGTGTATACGGATTTGAAGGTTCCACATCGAAAACATTGATGAAGGAAATACGACCAATTCGCTCCATTTCGATGATGAGAGATCGAGGCAGCGCAAGTTAACTAGTTGAAAAGCAACATCCGCCATTCATTTAGACTGATCTCTAGAAACCGACCTGAAGCCAATACTCGTAACCGTTTATAAGCTACGGAGGGAGACGACGCATCGTGAAGTATCAAGTACGAAGAACTAACGGTGATTTTTGGACACTAGTAGCTTCGGAATAGGAGTGGTCATCCGCCTCGTATGACGAGATTGGACAAAGGGCCATTCACTTTCGTAGTTAACAACTTGTTGCTTTCGCACGATGCGGAGAAACTTCTTCGCCGGACTCTTTTAGCTTACATCCCTCGGAAGGTTGTGGATCTTGCATTTGATTATTCCCCTACTTCGAGATGACCGAGCAACTAAAATAAGATTCCGATCGACAAGGTTGTATATATAGTCTTTTGCAGCCTCTTCAGGCTCTTTCAAGGAATTGGTTTTAGAAATCCTTCGGCCACCATAGTCTGATCAGTTTGGGAACATCAATCTCTTCGTCTTCGGAAAAATTACCATGTAAGGAAACAAGGTTTCAGGTGTATAGTAGATGAACATAGCTTGAAGACAATATTTCAAGCAACAATCGTCATCTTCCGAGTTCAACACGGAACTTAAGCTTTTCGCCGTAGATGCCCAATATTCTCGTTCCCGTGGAGACTTTGCAAGATGGCCGCCGATCACAACAACTGAAAGAGGAAGTCCTCTGCATTTTGTCCGATATCTCCATTCCAACATCCTCTAGTTCGACGGCGCAATCATCTTCCCCGAATACAGTTTTGCAAATAATTCCCATGTTCTTTCCTTATCTAACAGATCCACAGCAAAAAGCAAGCGAGCCAATGGACGCAACGCTTGATTCTCTAGTGGTTTATGACTATCGCACTACCGCGACTATCCGGAAAGAAGGAATTCACATCGCCCCACGCCTTAACATCCATACGTCGTCTACTACAACTAGGTACTTCTGCCGAACAAATCCTTGTGCAATTTATCGGATCTCGTTTTTTCCATCTCCTCTCTGATGGGAAAAATGGGTTTAGTGGGTTGGTTAATCCACCCACCCACTTCACCTACCCTTTACAGTCCATAGCGCCACGTGTTGGCTCACTCGTTAGTCGTTCCAGGTGTTTGGTGATGAAAATCGGTCTTGCAAAAATTTTGGGGTGAACACGAATGGTATGAAATATCAAGTAATCGTTACTCAGTTGGGATGATCGGGTATCACATGTCATACCTTCATGAATAAGGAAGACGTACGGTGATATACTTAAATGGTATGGAAGGTCAAGTTTCCGTTACAAGGGCCACTTAACCGTTAAGTAGGTGCTCTTTAGCGTGACTGTCCTCAGGATGCGTTGTTGTCAGTTTCGAAGAAAGAGGTATTTGGATCAATCGACAGAATTTTACGTTCTGGGGTGAAAACGAAGTGGTATGACATATAAAGTAATCGTTACTCAGTTTGAATGATCGGGTATCACCCGTCTACCTTTACGATAAGGAAGAGGTATGGTGACATACTTAAAGGGTATGGAATGACAACTTTCCGTCTCCGAAGGCACATTAACCGTTACGTTAGATCCTTTAGCGTTACGATCTATGGGTGTGTAGTCACTTTCGAAGAAGCAATATTTGGATCCATCGTCGTGGAGCTTTTCATTTATAATTGATGAAAAATTTGGGCAATTGCGAATCAAATCAATTTTTCGGAAACAAAATTCCATCTAATTCAAACAAATTGTATTTACCATACCCTTTATAGTCCATAGCGTCACCGTGCTGGCTCAGTCGTTCGTCGTTCTAGGTGATTGGAGATGAAAATCGAGTCTTACGAAAATTTTGGGTGAACACGAAGTAACTTGTAATCGTTTTAGTTGTAACATTAATGCCTTTTGTGTACTACATTATGTATCTCAATTAAAATTAAAGATTCGTGGGATGCACCCCAACGCAGCATAAAGCTATGGACGCTCCGATGTTATCGATTACATCGCTAAAATTACTTCAATTTCACGTGGGTCCTCCTAGTCAAGAATAATTGCCCTGTTTTATCAAGGAAAATTACCGATGTTAATCAAAAGAGAGAAACAAATTCAAAAATTGAGTTGAATGATGAGCCGTTTGGGCGAATTAGTTGGATTCAAGAAGGTTCTGGACTTTCGAAAAAATAGAAGGTTCTGGACTGCATGAACGTGATCGAAACCTCTTTCCGATGAGTACCACTTTCAGTACCATCATAACAGATGTGCTCTGAATAATAACACTTAATTACGAATATTCCAGAAAGTTCTGAGTTGTCCTGGTGTGACACTTTCTGTAACTTTAGTAGCACATAAAGTAAGTTATAAAACACTTATTTAACAATTTCTGGAACGTTCTGGCAATGTTCTGGCGTCTATTCTGGCGGCTGTTCAAAATAAGGAATTTCAAAGTATCTTACCACATTTCTTCACAAAAATACCACATCCGGTACAACTAAAACCTTTTATTACCCATTTTGGGCCAGTATTTATTGTCCTGATATACGATAATAGGATCTCAATACCAGATTACTAATTCGATTAGTTTTTGTGATCAATGCGGTTTTTTTTTGGAGATGTGTATGTTCTCAATTGATGAAACATAGTATTTGATGATGAGGAACCACTTTTGATCTCAATAGTGCACGTTCATGCGAACGATAATGGTGATGTCGAGAGTTGAGTTCACTAGTCATGGTTGAGTTCACTAGTCATGTAAACATATGGTTGTTCTTGCCAAATATAGATTATTGTGTTCTTTCAATGGGACATTACTTGATGAATTACAATACGAACGTTCTCAAACTTCGAATTATATGTAAAATAACATTTTGTATACCATAAACCATTAATAATCAATCCAGAAACGCATTTCATTGACCCCTAACATATTAATCATGAATCCGAATCCCCAAATTTGGCCCATGCATAGAAACCCTGGCCGAAAAAAATGCATTTTATACCAGATAAAGGACATTTGGTAACTAAAAAACCGCTTTTTATACCGGACGAATACATTTGTAACTAATCATTGTAAACAAACGGTAACAATTAATTCCTTTACTGTATGCGTTGGAATAACGATCCATTACTAATACACTATGAACCACATTATATAACACATATGGTTACAGTATAACACTTTTGCAAATTATAACACATGGTAGGCCAATAAAACATACTCGAGGCATATAATGTGGTGTTTCATTCGTATAAACTGGTATTTTTGATCAAGGGTTCGAAACTATCGGAGAGCCCCATTTTCCCCTTATGAAGTGTTACATTAGATGCCTTATGTGGTACTACTTTCCCTGTAATTGTCTAACTTTAATGTATTGGAGGTATGTATAGATAAAGTTGTGTTTCTGGAACTTAATTAACTAGTTTCCTGGACAAGTCACGTGGTATTGGATTTATATGAACTGGTATTTTCTGTCAAGGGTCGGAACTATCGGGGAACCCCATTTCCGCTTTTCGAGGCATGAAGGGTTACATTAGACACCTTATATGGTACTTTTTTCCAATAACTGTCTAACTTTAATCTATAGAGGTATGTAGAGATAAAGTTGTATTTCGGGAACTTAATGAACCGGTGTCCTGGCATGTCATGCGGTATCTGCTTTGTATGAACTGGTATTTTTTGTCAAGGGTTCGGAACTATCGGGGAACCCCATTTCCGCTTTTCGAGGCATGGGGGTTACTTTAAACGCCTTATACGGTACTATTTTTCCAATAACTGTCTGACTTTAATCTGTTAGAGGTATGTTAGATAAAGTTGTGTTTCTAAAAATTATTAACCGGTTTTCTGGGCATGTAATGCGGTATTGGATTTGTGTAAACTGGTTTTTTTTTGTCAAGGGTTCGAACTATCGGGGAGCCCCATTTCTGCATTCTTATAATGATTAACGTCTGTAATTTATCATTGATAATTCAGAACTAAGACGATTGATCATGTTTTCACCCTACTCAAACACGACGCCGTGATTTCAGTCGAATCACTTGCTAATTTGAAAGCCCTTAAATAATTAGATCATTAACATTCGTAGATGTGTTTGATCGTTAAGACCCATGATCAATTCGCGTCATATTCTGCTAATTGGGCCCATAACGAGATAATTTCGTCATTTTCCAAATCCAAACGTCATTGTTAGGTTTCATATTGTACGTTACCAATTGAGCTGATGATGAGTTATCGGTTTGTATTTAAATGTTTCTCGAGCCCTCTCTTTTGTTATTTCATTTTGTCTTATTTTTTCCGAAAGAACGACGAAGAGTTACATTAGGCGCATTATATGGTACTATTTTACCAATAACTGTCTTAGATTAAGCAGTTAGAGGTATGCTTAGTTAGAGTTGTGTTTCTGCGATGTAATGAGAGTTTTTCGGGGCATGTTATGTGGTAATGGTTTTTCGTAAACTGGTATTTTTTGCCAAGGGATCGAAACTATCGCTGAGCTCCATTTCCCCTTTTCGGGCATGAAGAGTTACATTGGACGCCTTATATGGTACTACCTTCCCAATAACAGTCTTACGTTAATCACTTAGAGGTTTTTGTAGTAGATGTTGTGTTTCTGGAACATAATGTAAAGTTTTTTGTGGCATGTAATGTGGTATTGATTTTGTTTAAACTAGATTTTTTGTCAAGGGTTCGAAACTATCGGGGAGCCCCATTTCCCCATTTCGAGGCTTGAGGAGTAATATTAGACCCTTATATGGTACTGTTTTCCCAATAACTGCTGTAGTTTAAGCAATAGGAGGTATTCAGAGTTGAAGTTGTGTTTTTGTAACATACTGAAGAGTTCTTCGAGGCATGTAATGTGGTATTTTTGTTGTGTAATTTGGTATTTTTCGTCAAGGGTTCGAAACAATCGGGGAGCCCCATTTTCCCTTTTCGAGGCATGAAGAGTTGCATTAGATGCCTTATATGGTACTGTTTCCCAATAACTGTCTAGCTTTAATCTAATGGAGGTATGCACTGATAAAGTTGTGTTTCTGGAACTTAATGAACTGTTTTTCTTCGCATGTAATTTGGTATTGGTTTTTGTATAAAACTGGTATTTTTTGTCAAGGGTAAGAAACTAGCGGGGAGCCCCATTTCCCCTTTCCGAGGCATGAAGAGTTACATTAGACTCCTTATATGGTACTATTTTCATAATAAATGTCTAACTTTAATCTACTAGAGGTATGTAACGATAAATTTGTGTTTCTGGAGCTTAATGAACGAGTTTTCTTGTGGTATTGTGGTATATATAGAGGACGTTTTGTTACCTTATGTAAATGAAGTGTTGTTCTTTGCATATATTGTGGTATTTGTTTGTATAAACAATTATTTTTTTGTCAACGGTTCGAAACGAGGCCCCATTTCTGCGTTAATACGATGATTACCGTCTGTAGTTTATCATTGATAATTCATGACGAAGATGAAATTAATCGTATTTTCACCTTTCTCGATCATTAACATCCATGAAATTAATCGTATTTTGTAGTTTATCTTCTAATTTGAAGGCCGTTAAATAATAATTCGATCATTAACATCCATAAATGTGTTTGATCGTTAAGACCCATGATTAGTTCGCGTCATATTCCGCTGATTGGTCCCATAGCGAGATAATTTCGCCAGTTTTCAAATCCAAACGTGATTGTTAGGTTTTCGATTGCCCGTTACCAATTGAGTTGATGATGAGTTATCGGTTTAGAATGAAATGTTTCTCGGGTCCTGTCTTGTGTTATTATATTTTTGGTTATTTTTTCGGAAGAACGAAGAAGGGTTACATCTCACGCCTTATGATTCTCGTTTCTCAAGAAGTGTCTTACTGTACGCAACTAGCGGTTTATATAGAGGACGTCGCGTTACCGTACGTAAATGAAGTGTTGTTCTTTGCATATATTGAGGTATTAGTTTTGTATAAACAATAATTTTTTGTCAACGGTTAGAAACTATTGGGAAGCCCTATTTCTGCGTTCTTACGATGATTATCGTCTGTAATTTATCATTGAAACTATTTCAACTGGTGTTGCGTATTATCGACGATTTTGATCTTCTTCTTGGACCCATACTAGTGTACAACATGAGGGTTTTTAAAGGAAAAGAATTGTTTGTTTTTCACTAGTTTATATATGTTGCAGAAAGTATTACCCAAGTAGTGTGATGTGTTACAAAAAATAAAAAACGTTTAAATCTTAGCTCGTGTGTCGTTAACCGTATTAACATCAATAATTCTCGACGATTACGAAACCTCATGTATAAGTTGAGTCGAATCCAACTTATTCGGCCATTGGAAATTTCACCTGATTTTAAGCAAGATTTTAAAATTGAGTTTGAAGCATTATTCCATTATAAACATCGAAAAATTTCGTTGGTTATGAGGTCCCATAAAATATTAAGGTCGATTTACCTTGTTTGATCTTTGACGACGAGATTGAGCCAACTCTCAAAGATTTTTTTTGCGGGTTTCATTCAATGGAGAAGTGATGGCAATATATGTAATTTTCGTAAAGAGTAAAGGATAAATGAGTCTTTCATCTCAAGTTGGTCCTTAACTCTAAAGCCAACATAATATGGGTCCTTCAGTCTAACTTGAAAACTATTTGGGTCCTTAATCCTAAGGAAACTTACGAAAATAGGCCCGAAGCTTAGTTTTCCCTAGTTCATACTTAAATTGGAGGTTGAGGAATCACCATTTCACTCAAACATGATCGACTTCAGGGTCGACAACGGATAGGGAACATGAGTCTCATCCCCACATTTTCACCTGCGGGAATCAGTGTCAACTCACCATCCATGATTTCCCGACGGAGATGGTTCACTGTGGGAATTTTGCCACCCTACTCATCGTCGTCCGACGTCAAAGGAGTGCAATTTGGCCATAGCTAACAACAACCTTATTACCATAGTCGTCCTGTTCCTCCTTAATCTGCTTCATTGAGTCGACGACGCATTCATTGCAATCTTCCGGGGCCACTTTTATCTTACAAAGGGTATCTATGTCTCCGATACCTAACGGAAATTCCTTTAACCACCGCAGGCCTCCCAAGGAGAAGCCTCAGTTATTTTAATTTCCGAAATTGCCCTTCTACCGTGCACCACTCTTCCCCGACAATTACTTGGTTACATAGCTTAAGCACTTGGAGGTTCCTTAATATTTAATATCTTTTCAGTCAATCTGATTTTTATATTTAGGATTTTGTTATATTTAACAGAAAATAGTCAATAGCGTCAACCATTAGTTTCTGATTTCTTTCTCATTCTCCTGTTGCCAAAATGGTTAACTTTCATTTCAGCCAGGTTTATCGACTATTCAGTCGCACATACTATGCTGATTTCAAAAAAAAAAAAAATACGTCGTCAACGAACGCTTTTCGACTATTCTCATATTTTATGGAACATTTTCCACGTTCCTTGTTGAGTTGATTTGCCACGACTTCCCACCTTTGTAATAAAACTTGATACTTCAACTTCAAAGAAAGAGCACTCTGTGTGACACTTCTTCGAAGGGATGCTGAGGCAGGGAGGCCTACTCGTGGATGCTGTGATCAACGTTCAAGTAAATACTTTGCCCTTTTCAATAATCAGCAACAGTATAAGAACCTTGACGTTGTTTTTTTGGTCTAAATCAATCATTCATGGATTAAGTATATATCCTACACTGCCCAGCCAAGGGAGTTTCCGTTAGCCATCTTAGTAAGGGAGAAGAAGCATCATCTCAAGAGAGGGACAGGAAACCTTCTCGTAAGAACTAATTATTACTTGCCTTTCTTTTTCGAACAATCGAAAATAGTTCTAAAACATACTCGTAACACTTTGTCAAACATATGAGATTTTATTAATAACACAACACTGAGAACTAATAATTATACAAAGTCGGATTATTCTGTCATATCTCAACAAGAATATCATTACTCAGGTCGTCTTGTTCCTCCTCTGCTTACCCAGTCGATGACGGAGTCACGGCAATATTCCACGCGTATCCTACCAAGGGTATCAATATCTCCGAGCCTAATGGAAATTCATCCAGCCACATCATTCTGCTAAGGGAAAGTATCTCAAGAGCGGGAAGGTTACTAGCCTCTCCTCTCCAAGCCACAGCATCTAAACGATCAAGTTTTAGGCACTTTAATTTCCGAAATTGCCCTTCGACCATGAGACACTGTTCCCCGACAAAGGCTTCGTTGTATATCCCAAGCACTTAGAGGTTCGGCAGCGAACCGACCACGTTCATGCTTCCCAGCAGAGTCCGCCACGGACCAAAACGAGTTCCTTCAGCGAGTTTGGGAAGGCGATGTTTTCCATGCGCAAAGGGCAATAAACAAAAACTAGTGTCAAGGATCGAAGCTTATGCATAAGTGCAAGATTTTTGAGCTAGTAGCCGCTTAGTTCCTCGTAACCTCTTGATTGATAGTAAGTCTCCAACTCGACTAGATTTGGGACCCTTCTGACGACTTCCTCCGTCCACTTCATGTTTTTAACCTTACGAAGTGGGCAATACAATGTACTCGTCCGTTGGATCGGGCAACACGTCAATGCCAAAATCCACTTTCCTTAGTTGTGGCATCTCCCATATTCTCGATAATAACTCAGTCTCATACATAATCTCACACTGAAACACCCTTAGATTCCAAAGTAGAGAGATGGGGGATGGAGATACGCATTCTAATAACAGTCGGCAAACCAATTACATCAGCGCTCATTAAAAGCCACGTCAGCTTCGTCGTGTGTGGGATTTCTACGATCTTGCCGTCCACCTTGTTTATCAACCTAATGAATCTTGATTTGATACGCCGTGGATGCTTTTTCCTGCAATTATCGCATACCATGGGATTCATGACAGCCCTTGATGATGTCGAGCAATTGAGGACGACTTTGCTGACGCCAATCCTCTTCGTCGTCCTCGTTTCAACACGGCATACGAAGCATGAACTCGCGATACTCCTACCAATTCTTAACACATCCATATTCAGAGTGGTAAAAATGTTCTCTTTAAGAGATTCCTTGACGCACAGTTGCCTCAGGATATCGTGAAGGCCGCAACTTTGATTTCCCCCATCTTCCCCAGCTTTCGAACGAAGATCATATTTCTGCCGATTAGATCTTCCAAGTATTCCATGGCAACTTCTTCCAATGTCTTATTATCATTTCTGGCCAACGGCCGCACAATTCCCTCAGCAAAATTAGCTTTCTTGGTTTCACGGACACTTACTTGTATATGAGATTTTATTAATAACATAACACAACACGGAGAATAATAATTATACAGCGTTGGATAGAATTAATTCTTTGTCATCGTAATATCTCACCAAGAATCTCATTACCAATGTCATCTTGCTCCTCCTTTATCTGCTTCACCCAGTCGACAACGGATTCATTACATGTTTGTACTCGTATCCTACGAAGGGTATCAATATCTCCGATGCCTAATGGAAATTCCTCCAGCCACATCATTCTGCTAAGGGAAAGTATCTTAGAGCGGGAAGGTTACTAGCCTCTGCTCTCCAAGCCGCAACATCTAAACATAAGTTTCAGGTACTTTAATTTCCGAAATTGCCCTTCGACCATGCACCACTCATTCCCTTCAAAGGCTTTGTTGTATATCTTAAGCACTTGGAGGTTCGGCAGCGAACCGACCACGTTCATGCCTTCCCAGCGGAGTTGACAACCTTTCAAAACCAATTCCTTCAGCAAGTTTGGGAAGGCGATGTTTTCCTTGCGCCAAGCGTAAAAATTAAAATATAGTTCAAGGATCGAAGCTTGTACAGAAGTGCAAGATTGTTGAGGCAGTAGTCGCTTAGTTCCTCGTCACCTATTAAACGGTAGGAAGCCTCCAACTCGACTAGATTTGGAATCCTTCCGACGACTTCCTCCGTCCACTTCATGTTTTCAACCCAATGAAGTGTTTGTAGATTGTCCAATATGATGAACTTCTTGTCCGTTGGATCGGGCAACACGCCATAGTATGCATCCACTTTCCTAAGTTGTGGCATCTCCCATATTCTCGATAATAACACTCTCCCAGACGCAGAATGTTCGCGCAAGTCCATTAGATTCCAAAGCAGAGAGATGGGGCACGGAGATGCATATTCTAATGACCGTTCGCCAAACTTTGTATGCCAATTCCCATTACAAGCCACGTCAGCTTCGTCGTTTGTGGGAATTCTACGAGCTCGCCATCCACCTTGTTTATCAACCTAATGAATCTTGATTTGATAAGTCGTGGATACTTTGTGCTGCAATCATCGCACACCATGGGGAAAGAAAGGCCTAAAGTCTTCCCAAGCATCTGTACCCCAAACATCGTCCATAACAATCAGATACCTTCGACCATATAACTTTTGGTACAAACGAGTTCCTATATCACTATTGGCATTGTTCTTATCGCCAAGAATTCCATCTTCTTCAAGATCTAAAAGAATCTTCTTCACGTCGTATTCTTGCGATAGAGTGATCCAAATACGAATGCTGAAGTGCTCAACGATGAGTTTCTTATCGAAGGTATTGCGAGCGAGGGTCGTCTTGCCAATACCTCCCATTCCTACGATTGGGATGACTTGTAGGCTACGCTCGTTCCAGTGAGCCGGTCCATTATCTTTAACACACGATCTTCGAGTCCCACCGCCTTCTCACCGCTCGAATCAGAGGTTGCAAGTGGAGAGTTGCTAATACGCATTCGTCGATCTGCCCCAATAATAAGAAATTGACTTGATTGTAAACAAGATCCTTTAACGTGGTTCAGATCATCAAAAGATCTACATCCACGAACTGCTCTCAAATCTTTATTGACTATACGCAGATTACAAGATCAAGAAGTCGATCGTCGATCTTCTTGCTAATATGAACACTGAGATATTTTTACAGTGAGAGAGAATTGGGATGAGATAAAAAAAACAGAATGATCACGCAAAAGGCACTGTTCCATTATATGCTTAGAACTCCCGCCAAGACTCGTTTAGTCTCTCTTTTTCTAAAATCGTCCGCAGCATCAACGTCTTTATTAGTAAAGTGCCTTCTTGAATAAACTTTCTTGAATAAACGCGCCAATTATTAAAATAGCACTTCTCACTTCTCACTTTGAACTTCTCAGCTTAAGGACTTCATCAGCTCGAAGTTTTGTCTCTGTTTCTTTTCTCCTGATCACCTTCGGTCTTTTCTGCTTGCTAAAGTTCCAATAGCCCCCCGCAAGATGGACTGTACAAGTTTAGTACAGACATCTTGAGTAGGATCTCTCGCAGTCGGAAGCTGGCAAGGCTTTTGTGAATACATCTGCCAATTGGTTTTCGAGCTGACTGATAAGAGCTTCACCTCACCATTGCTATATGATGCCGTATGAAATGGCAGTCTATTTCTATATGTTTCGACCTCTCGTGGAACTTAGGATTTAGTGCCAACTTAACTGTGGATTGATTGTCACAGAAGATCACTGGTTTTTGCTCCAAATTGATGCTCAGCTCGCCTAACAAGTGCTTTATCCAAAGCACCTCTGCAACCAAGGTAGCCAAAGCTCTATACTCTGCTTCAGTGGATGACCGTGAGATTGTTGCTTGCTTCTTGGCCTTCCATGTTACCAGTGAATTTCCTAAAAATGTACAGTAACCTGTGATAGATTTTCTTGTATCTTTGCACAATGCCCAGTCTGCATCTGAGAACGCTTTAAGTTCCAAAGTCTGATCTGAGGACCCCTTGCCCTGGTGACCCTTTTAAGTACCTTAGTAGATGATGCACTGCTGTGAGGTGCGAGGTCCGTGGCATCGCAATATACTGACTTAGTTTGTGAACTGCGAAGGAAATATCGGGTCTAGTGAAGGCGAGGTACAACAGCCTTCCACAAGTCTCCTATATTGAAAGGGTTCTGGCAGCAACTCGCATTCCTCAGCTGTGATGTTCTGACTCGGGCTCATAGGAGTTCCCAGCGGCTTAGCACCTATGTATCCAGTTTCTTCTAACAGTTGCATTGTGTATTGCTTTTGTGACAAGTAGAATCCTTTGTTACCTCGTGCTACCTCAACTCCAAGGAAGTACTTAAGATCGCCCAAGTCCTTAATTTTGAAGCATGAACTGAGAAATTCTTTTGCTTCCTCAATGCACTTGGATGATGGTCCGGCTAAGATAATGTCATCTACATACACTAGAAGTATCACCAATTGAGTTCCCTTTCCCTTCAAAAAGAGCGTGTGGTCGGATTGGGTTTGAAGAAAACCAAAATCCTTAACAGCATTGGTGAAGGTTTTGTTCCATTGCCGAGATGCCTGCTTCAGTCCATACAAGGCTCTTTGCAGTTTGCATACCATTTTATCATTTTCTGCCTTTTGATATGCATTGTAAAATCCCTGAGGGAGGTCCATGTAAACTTCCTCCGTCAATTCACCATTGAGAAAAGCGTTGTTGACGTCCATTTGGATTACTTTCCAATTGAGTTTTGCTGCAAGGCAGAGGATGATTTTAATTGTACTAGGCTTTGCCACCGGGGCAACGTGTCAATGTAATCTATGCCTTCTCTTTGATCGTATCCCTGGCGACCAACCTAGCCTTATGTTTCTCTACTTCCCCAAGAGAGTTATGTTTGAGTCTATAGACCCATCTGCTCCCTATTGCCTTTTTACCTTTCGGCAGTTTCATGATTGTCCAAGTATTATTCTCCTCAAGTGCCCTCACCTCCTCTTGCATAGCTTCCATCCACTTTTCTGATTGAGAGGCTTGTGCAAAGGTCATGGCTCTTGATTAGCCGAGATGTTTTGATCAATCCTTGGAATTGTTTTGAAAACCTCTGAGCAGTAAGCACCTCTGATATGGGATATGAGGTCTTTTTTTTGCATCATATTATTGCAATGATAATCTGCCAGATGAGAAGGCCTTTTGATATGTCTGCCTGATCTGGTGCTAGGCATTGGAAATCTTTGCTGACCTGCCTCTTCTGCCTGATGAGCACTCTGCCCTGGTTCTGAGTTGTAGGACCCCACATGATTTTCCAGGCTTGTGGTCTGTTCTTGTGTGTGATCTGTCTCTGCATATTGATCCTGGTGTTGAGCTGAAGTTTCAGGTCCTTCATGTGCAGCCTGCGTAGGACTAGCTGAAGGCAAGTTTTCCTTCTCTGGCAGTGGCCTTGGTAGTACAAGCTGGGAGAAAGGGTCTTTATCTGCTTCATCTGAGGTTTGCCTCTCCCTGAGTGGAAACACATTCTCCATAAATTTCACATCCCTCGAGACAAATACTCTTCTTGTGGTTAAATCCATGACTTTGTAGCCTTTGATCCCATGTGGATATCCAAGGAAAACACATTCTTGTGCCCTTGATCAAATTTCTGTCTATGACCTGCAAGTGTGGAGCTGAAACAAAGACACCCGAAAGCTCGCAGCATATCATACTCAAAAGGCTTTTGATACAACATCTCATAGGGACTTTTACCATGCAATACAGTTGATGGAGTTCTATTTATTAGAAATGCAGCAGTTAAGGTACATTCAGACCAGTACTCAGCTGATAAACCAGACTGGAAATAGAGAGCTCTTGCCACATTAAGTAGATGCTGGTGTTTTCTTTCCACAACGGAGTTTGTGGAGTTTCCACACAAGACAAGTGATGAATAATTCCTTTACTTTTATATAACTCAGCCAGGTTAAGTTCTCGTGCATTGTCAGTCCTAATTGTCTTAGCTCTACATCCAAACTGTGTCTCAACAAGAGCAAGGAAATAGGGTAGAACTTTTTGTGCTTCTGAGTTGCGTTTGATCATAAACAGCCATGTATACCTTGAAAAGTCATCTACTATGGTGACAAAGTATTGATGATCCAGATAAGATGGCACATGAAACGGCCCCCCATATGTCGCAGTGAATTAAATCAAATGGTGAACACACAACCTTGCTATTATTGGGAAAAATGCTTCTTTTCTGTTTTGCCAAAGGGCAAATTTTACAGTAGCTATTTGTGTCCTGATTACCATGTCCTAATGAGAGTTTCAACATGTCTAACACCCTACTTGATGGATGTCCTAGTCTACTATGCCAAGACTAGCTGACACTTTATTTAGAAATACTGGTTCATGACTCGCAGTTTCTGGTGACCTAGAGACTGGTGATCCTTGTATCATGTATAAGCCTCCTACCAGTTTACCCTTGCCAATCATCCTCCGTGAATGGTCCTGTATCAAGCAAAAATCAGGTGCAAACAGAACTCTGCAACTCAGGTTAGAAATCAGTGCACTAACTGAAATTAAACTAAAGTGAAACTGGGGCACCAACAACACTTCTGTAAGCATTATGTGTTGATTTAACCTATATGAACCGCCTGATTGACCTCTATAATGGCATTATTGGGCAGTATCACCCTTGATTTATTGATTTCGTGCAAGTCATGCAATAAATCTATGTTACCAGTGACATGCATTGAGGCCCCTGAGTCCAGCAGCCACATATCACTACCTATCATCTCTGGCAGGTCTAAAGTTAGGCAAATACCTGTCCTCTTGTCAGATTGATGGGTGCACTCCATTTCCCCCTTTGCCTCAGAGATGCTTGACTGATTTATCAGGGTCCTGAGGCTGGAATGGTGTTAGCTGGAGCTGGATAAGAGAATTGTTATGCTGTGCTCCAGATTCCTGGTTTCTGCTGAGCTGTGGAACCATCTCTTGTCCTCTGCTTGACTGTACTGTGTCTACAGCTGAGTGATTCACCCTTGCTGTTTTGATCCTCAAATTCTGTCTAAAACCAGGGGGTATCCATGGATTTGATAATAGCTATCTATGTATCCCCTTCTTCTTGCAATGCGTGCACACTGGCCTCTGTGTGTCCCTTTTCTGAACAAAAATCCTTTCCTTCCTTGATCTTGGTCCTTTCTTGCAGCAAACATTGTCATGTTGCTAATCTGATCATCACTGCTTCTTATGGGACCAAGAATCATGGACCTTTGCTTCTCTTCCTGTGCCAACAATGAGAATGTCTTGCTGATTGAGGGTAACGGATCCATGGTCAAGATTTGGCCTCTGAGCTGGGAGAATGAATCATTCAATCCCATCAAGAAGACCATTACATAATCCTCTTCGAGTTGGGTCTTCATTTGCCTTATTCCTCCGCAGGAGCACTCACAAGTTGGCAGATAGTTTGCCAATTCTTCCCACATGGTTTTCAGCTTTGTATATTAAGTTGCAATGCTGCTGTTACCTCGGGATAAATTGACCAATTCCTTCTTCAGTTGGAAGACTCTTGGCTTGTTGGATTGCCCAAACCTTTCCTGCAAGTCTATCCACACATCTCGGGCTAATGAGCTGTACAAAATGCTGGCAGAAATTTCCTTATTCACTGAGTTCAATATCCATGAGATGACAATGTTGTTGTTTCTTTTCCATGAAGCTAACTTCTCCTTTTCTGTGGCTGCGGGCGGAACCAGTTCACCATTGACAAAGCCCTCCTTATTTCGTCCTATGAGTGCTATCATCATGGCTCTGCTCCACGTGCCATAGTTCTCCCCATTCAGCTGCTCGTGCACAAGATACTGCCCTGAAGTATCATTCGAGCTGAGAAAATATGGGTCATTCATCTGCTGTGATGTAATCGAATTAGCCGCTGTTGAATTGGTTTCCGCTTGATCTGCTTCCATGATCTGACTCTGAAAGGTTGATTCTGGACTTTTGATTGGTTCGATTTAGCGCAGCTTATTGAACAGATTTCTGCTCTGATACCATAATAAGAAATTGACTTGATTGTAAACAAGATCCTTTAACGTGGTTCAGATCATCAAAAGATCCTACATCCACGAACTGCTCTCAAATCTTTATTGACTATACGCAGATTACAAGATCAAGAAGTCGATCGTCGATCTTCTTGCTAATATGAACACTGAGATATTTTACAGTGAGAGAGAATTGGGATGAGATAAAAAAAAACAGAATGATCATTGATCACGCAAAAGGCACTGTTCCATTATATGCTTAGAACTCCCGCCAAGACTCGTTTAGTCTCTCTTTTTCTAAAATCGTCCGCAGCATCAACGTCTTTATTAGTAAAGTGCCTTCTTGAATAAACTCGCCAATTATTAAAATAGCACTTCTCACTTCTCACTTTGAACTTCTCAGCTTAAGGACTTCATCAGCTCGAAGTTTTGTCTCTGTTTCTTTTCTCCTGATCACCTTCGGTCTTTTCTGCTTGCTGAAGTTCCAATACCCAATTCCATGGTTTTTCCTCTCCGAATTTCGTCAGCTCTTGATTTGTCGACTCGATCTTTTCAATGAACACTTGCAGATCTTGATAGAACGACGAGCTCATCATCTCATCGATCTGATCGTCGTGGAGTCCTTCAGTGCGCAATCGATCTACGACATACTTGTCGAATAGATCTCCTAAATCGTGAAGGACTTCACTGATCTGCAGTTTAATCGCCAGCTTATAGAGCACTTCGTTGCTAGTCATTGTCTTGTCTGAGGAGTGAATTTCGAGAAATTCTTGCAAGAAAGTGAGTTTCTGCTGTAACGCTTCGATCTGGGACATGTCTGGGATCATCCAGCGACGAGAAGGCAGAAGAACGTTGTCCAAAGATCTCAAAAGAGAGATTACAGAGGCATAAGCTGCTACTGCCATAACTACATCAGCGATGAATGGACGGAACAGTATGAAAGTAAATTAGATAGAGTGATAATAATTCAAAGCATTGGTGATTGATTGTAATAGTTCAAACAAGTGGTTCGCATAAACGATGATTGAGGTGAAAGAAATATCTCTTCTATAGTACTCTTAATGAATTTACAAGTATATCCACTCGAGTATGTCTCACATCTTCTATTTTGTTAGGTGGGAGAGGGTTAGAGTAACTACCGTTTAATTAATTTGGTGTGTCAATAATAATTATAAATTTACCAATGATATTGATAAATATTACAATTATTCTCAAGTCAATTTCCTTATATATAATAAAGTAATAAAATGAAATTTATAATTTAATTTTATAATAATTAAAATATAAAATAATATATTTATTTAAATATTGCACATGCATAGAATATGCTTATGTACTAGTAAGCATAAACTGTCGGTGTATATAGATATATACTACGAACTAACTATTAATAAATAAATAGGAAAATTTGGTATAAATAATCCATCCTATTTATTTTTTTATAAAAATAAATCCAATTATAGTTTTTCTGAAAGAACTATAATCGATATATTATCAAATTAGACCCATGTTAGTTTAACCTAAACTAAATTTCTTTCTTTTTATTGTTTTCACCTTTTCTTTCTATTTTAATAAATTAATTTCCACACTTTAACATAACTCGAAAATTTGAAAATAAAAGTACACGGGCACGTGATTAAATAAATCGCGAGGGTATATTGTGCTATTAATGAATCACAGGGGTTTTAATGCTTATTTTTTAAACCACAATGTGTTATATGCATTTAGCCTATTTTAATTTTTGTTTTAAGCTTTGATTTTTTTATTTATAACTAATTATTCAGAATTCATCGACATATTTATCTATTTTGCAATTTTTGAGTTATTTTTAAGGTGTAAAATAATTTACTAAATTAGAAAATAGAAGAAGTAAAAAAACAAAAAATTAAACAAATTGAATTAAATTTAACCTATTGAATGGGTTTAAGGTAACATGGGTCTAAGTTGAGAAGATACCTATTATAGTTTGGTTTATTTTTAATAATTTAATGTTGGGTTTATTCGTGATGAAAATCTATAGGAGGGTTTATTATAACAAATTTTCCTAATAAAAATTGTTAGAAACGCTAGTGTTGGATTTAAATATCTAAGCAGTCCGGTTTAAATATCTAAGCAGTCCGGTTCGAAAAACAGATATCAAATATGAGCTCAAGGCAAAAAACCGGGTCGGTCAACTGCCGGTCAATACTGGTCAACGCGGTCAATTGACAGTCAACCCACTTTCGGTTTGGTCAGACTGGACTGGACTGGTTCGGTATCGGTCTGGACTGGTCCGGTTTCAGACTGACTAGTCGGTTTCGGTCTGGACTGGTCCGGTTTTAGACTGACTGGTCGGTTTCGGTCTTGACTGGTTCGGTCAGTGACTGGTCCGGCCAATGACTGGATTGACTGGTCAACTGTTGACTGATGTATAACTCTTTACTGCAGCAACAGAGGTACAGACAGATAAAGCTGACATCATTGACCAAAGTCAACAAATGCTCCCAAAGGCTCCCAACGGGTATATTATTGAGTCTAACGGCTATCAAAGTGGGAAGATCTATAAAAACAACAGTGACGGGCAGAAACAAGCTAAGGATCTCAGAGCAAACAACTATACATCAAAAGAGAGATCCAAATGAGAGAGCTACAATGTTCAAATCCTCACACCCAATGTTTTTAAAAAGCGTGTTGCGCACTGCGTCGCGTTTTGTTCCAACAGCGCGTAGCGTAAATAGCGTTGCGTATTGCGTGAGTATTTCGAACAAGCCAATTTTAATAAAAAAAATAACATCTATACTATTTATGTCTCATATTTAACAATATATATTATATATCTATAAATTAAACACACATATCTTTACATATACTATTTTTTCTAATTAAAAATAATTTAAATATCAAAATATATAAGATATATATGTCATTTTCGTGATCATAAAAAATAGATAAATTAGACGTGGTTATTTATTATTATACATAACTCACCTAATGTAAAGATGATTTCCAAATTTAATAAGAATATGTAATAAAATTTAAAATCAAAAGAAAATTATTATGAATAAGTTTTGCCTTGTAAGTTGGAATAGGCGTTTGCCACTTGATTTTTTTTTATATCTCGAAATTCGCTACATATCACATCACCTTTCACCTCATTTGAAACAAAATATAAAAAATAATAAATAAATGAAAAAGGGCCGCTTTTTCTATTACGCGTTGGAGCGAAATGATGAAAAAAAACGCTATAGCGCGCCTCGAATCGCGCAATCCAACGCTTTTTAAAACAATGCACACACCTCACTCACACATTAGAGAGATGAGAGTAAATAGACTAGTTGAGTGAGAGTCGTAGCACATAGACTATAAACAAGTGTATGCAGTCTTCGCAGTGAGACAAGAAAGAATGGTGCCGTCTTAGCTAAGGGACGTAAAATATCAAAGTGGTTGTGAGGTTGCGGCCTACAACGTTTACGGTTGACCTTGCGGGGTGCCGTAAGTTCCCAATGGACTTTAAAAAGGTCTTGGAAGAGATGGACTATAAAAAGCTGTTTTAGGTGATTCACTAGATTAAGCTGATGTCAGCGGGTAGGTTGTATTGTCAATGTATAACTGAAGATCTAGTGAACCTTCCTTGCGAGGAAGAAGGGGAGACGTAGGAGAGTTAACTCCGAACTTCCATAACAAATATCGTGTCTCCTCTTCTACAAACCGAAACAACACATACCCCAAACACCCACACTCAAGTGTTCGACAAATTGCCTCAACCACCTCCATCACCAAAACCGGATATGTTACCCACATATACAAACCGCCTCACATAATTCACAATCAAGTCTAATATATTCCGCACTTGGCCTTGATTGAAATCGGTTTCACTCGGACGTGAAACCCACTAATGAGCGAAAAATGGTGATCAGTGTTATTCATCCCCCCTCTCTAACACCCGGTCCTCGATCCTAACAGCTAGTATGTATGACACAGTGCAAATATATCATTTTATCTTATATTTGAAGATTAATTAAGTTATTCAACCAATTAAATTTAAATATAAAGATAAAATTGTAATAAACTAAAACATTAATGGTAAATTATAATTAAGCAATTAAGGATAAAGTTGTAAATAACTATGACGGGCCAAATTGACAGTTTTTATTTACATAGGCTCTTTATACAAGAGTATAGATTATTTTATATGAATGTTCACTCAATGTCTTATACAACTCATAACCTTCTCCTTATCACCTATCACCTCATTAATCTCTAATAGTATCGTACCCTATGATCTTTCGTGATTAATGTAAAGGTTTTAACTCAAGTCTATACATATATAGAGGCATTTCTACAAGTAAAAACACAAGTGAATGGAAGATATCTCTCTTATCCTTTATAGTCTCTTGCAGCAAATTTACAACACGTAATCAACACGAAACTCTAGATGACGTCGAGTTGTGTACTCTACTTGATTATGTATTTCGGTACGTTTTACTTAACATTTTTCTACTATTTTTTTTTATTGCTAACCAAACAAAACTTGAGCTCGTTGCTCTTGATACCACAGGGAAAAGATACTTGTCATGGTTTCCGGATGCAAAAATTCATCGAGACGCTAATGGTCTTAGTGACAATAAAGGAAATTAGGAATGCCAACCTTACAGCTTGAAGGGTCATTGATCACGTACCCGTCATACGCAAACCATTTGTTGACCTCTATCAAGCATCCGTGAAGAGAAAGTAGAAAGCATCAAGATAAACATTCTTAGAACTTTATCTCAAACCCTTTTGTTTCTGTTTTTATGTTTCCAATTTGAAGGGTAAAATATGCCTAAGAGGGGGGGGGGGTGAATTAGGCTATAAAAATTTTGGCTTGTTCTTCTTTGAAAAATACTTTTCTTTAAGAAGATATTTGCAGAGTCTGTTATTTCCCAGAAAGCAGTAGGAGTATCAAAGTTATCTCCCTAACCCTGTTTCAAAATATCACGTTATATTCAGAAGTCATTTCAACGATATCTATCACCTAGTTATTAGTTTATGAGACTGGGTAAGTGATTAAACCGGTTAGAACAATAAACAAGGAATACCAGGACGTAAAACCGACCAGAGATGGAATTCGGTTTCGTCCGTGTGGTTTTCGAGACCTTAGGCACTGAAAGCGTCTAAACTTGGGGAAATTCATAGAGCCGAATGTGTGCGGAGTAACTACAGTCATATAGAAATATAGTTGATTGGTTCACTTTCGCATAGGGTTGCTAGATACGTGAGTAACGAGTAGCGCGTACGTAAATAATTTCTACCTTAACTAGATTTATATTGTTCAGATAAAATCGATTGCATGGATACGTAGGAATATTTTGTGCCGAGCACGTGCCTTGACCACATCCGTCGTCAAATTATCCATCTACCATCTTGTTTTATTTATGTTATTTGTCATTTGCATTTTTATTTCTTCTATTAACTCCACAAAATATAAAAACTTGTCTTAGTCTAAATTAAAAATTGGAATAATATTCTAAATTAATCAAGCTGTCCTCGTGGATCGATACTTAGACTTGTCCATTTTATACTACTTGCACGACCTAGTACACTTGCTAGTATTCGAGCGTGTCAAGATAGTATATCTAAGTTAAAAAAATATAATATAACTTAAATAAAACAAATTCACTTACCTGGAGCGGTTGGACGAAGCCGCTAATATCGAAGGTCGTCTGGTACTTTCCCTTGGAAGTCATGATCCGACGCTTCTCCACCAGGTCGTTGTTCAGACCATACCCAACCTCGTCGAAGGTAATCTTTCCCCAAGGATATTATTGAAGCTATCGAAATATTCCACCAGACGGAGCCATTCGTTATTAACCTTGAAGTCCCTTTTCACTCTCCGTGGCCCTAGTACCCTGACGACAAAATATACGGCCACGATCTTTAATTTCTCGATATTCACGACCGTGTAGCCATCGGCGGTAGCACCGCGCATCATATCGTTAACATTCTGCTCCAAATCATCTAAATATATAACTCTCTTGCCTACGAGCCATAAAACAAACATTAGTTTTTTAAAATTGAAGTAAAAAAGATTCAAAATGATAAAAAAAGGAGAATCATACCAGGCCAATGCCTCGTCGCAAACTCGTTCGATGACAGTATCACTTGATCAGTAGCATTATTTGAAGGCTGATGAGTAAGCAATACTCGACCAACGACAATCTTAGTGGTCGCTCGCGAATGACCATCCACAGTGTTGGGCTTAGGCCCATTTAGTTCCTTTGTTATTTATCCCACATCGAATATACAATGAGGCATGTGGGTTCCGTCTCCTATATAAGGAGGGCTATACCCTGAATTATAGGTACAACAACACATTCGAAAGTTATGCATGTTAACAATTGACTCTAGGAAAATTCCATCGGGTGAGAGTTTAAGTTAGCCGGTAGAATTACTTTCGGTTTGTTGTCGGATTTTGGGTGTAGGCGACCGTAGAAGAATTGTGTGATTGTAATATTCACATGGATTTTCTGCGGCCCTGTTGCCCGAGTGGTTTTTCCCTCTTCGTTAACAGAGAGTTTTCTACATTAAATCTTTGTGTTGTCATTTTCTCCTTTTTATATTTCCGCGACGGATCTTGGGCGGAATTTCAGTACGATCGGATTTCCCTACAAGTGGTATCAGAGCGAGGTTAAACCTAATTGGCATTCTGAGTATGCTTTATGGTTGCAGCGTTGTCTGATGTTCGACATCAGAAAAGATACCCAAGAGGTTTGTTCGTGCGGTGGAGCTAGCGACTGGTGGAGCTTGAGCGCAGAACGGTTTAAGGCAGATGAGTTGCTGTTCACTTTTCTGTGAAGTTCTTGTTCTCTAATCCACGTGATGTCCGGAGTAAAAATTTTCAAATCTGGCGAGATTTGATGCGGAGAAGTTCGACGGAAGAATCAACTTTGGCTTGTGGCAAGTGCAAATCAAGGATGTACTGATTCAGTCGGGATTACACAAAGCTTTGAAGGGCAAGGAAGTTCCCAAAGGCGGTGCTACCAGCAACAATGAGGAAACAGCTGGAAGTAAATCTGGAATGAGGGACGACGATTGGGAGGAACTGTATTTGAGAACGGCAAGTGCGATTCGACTGTGTCTCGCCAAGAATGTTCTTGCAAACGTGCATGGAATTTCGTCGGCAAAAGCGTTGTGGGAGAAGCTTGAGGAGTTGCATCACACTAAAGGCATCTCGAATTGAGTGTATCTGAAGGAGCAATTTCATACATTGCGGATGACTGAAGGTCAAAGTATTTCAGATCACTTAAGCATTCTTAATGGAATCGTCTCGGAGCTGGAATCCATTGGAGTGAAGAATGATGATGAGGATCAGGCGTTCAGACTCATTTGGTCTCTTCCACCTTCTTATGAACACAAGAAGCCGATCTTGATTCACGGAAAGGAGAAGACTGTACTTTCTGAAGTCACCGTAAACTTTTTACGGAGAAGAGAAGGCTAGATGGTGGACGGAACAATTCGCCGGAAGATCAAACTTTATTCGTCGGTGGCGGAAAGAAGAGGAACTCCAAGGGGAAACAAGCTGTGATTTGCTGGACGTGTGGACAATCTGGACACGTGAAAAAAACTTCAGAAAGGTGGAGCTGGTTTACAAGCAGCTCCAAGTCGGTGAGTGGAGATACTGAGAAAGACGCTAGTTTTGTCTGTCTCTCCACGGATGAGTTTTTCTAATCAAGGGCATCCTTATGGCATGTCGCTAAGTGTCATGAGAGAAGACTGTTACTATTAGCGGTCCATAGTTTATACACGGGCATTGGTTTGGCATTGATGCAAGGTGTATGGTGGAAATTTCGTGACGATGGCTGATGAACTTCCTGGCAAGCCAAGCGTTGAAGTTGCACCATAAATTTCAGCAAGGCTTCGACATGGACCGAAGAAATGCTTGGATGCGAGTCTGAGTGGATATGCTTTTGTTGTGGAGCATGATGGCAGAAGCCATGTGGATCTTCGCCAAGTGAAGGTGTCTAGACGGACAAAGACACAAGGTGGAGGTTGTTGGGCTTAGGCCCGTGTGCCTTTGTTATTTATCCCACATCAGATATAACATTAATGCATGTGGGTTCCCTCTCCTATATAAGGAGGGGTATACCCTGAGTGTACACAAACACATTAGAAAGTTATTTGTGTAACAATTAACTCTAGGAAAATTCCCTTTGAGTGAGAGTTTACGCTAGCCGGTAGAATTAATTTCGGGTTGTTGTTGTCGGGTTTTGGGTGCATGCGAGCGAGCGTAAAGAATTGTGTGATTGTAATATTCACATAGTGGATTTTCTGCGGCCTTGTTGCGCGGGTGGTTTTTCCCTCTTCGTTAACATAGGGTTTTCCACGTTAAATCTTTGTGATTTTTTCATGTTTATATTTCCGCGACGGATCTTGGGCAGAATTTCGGTACGGCCGGATTTCCCAACACACAGCTCCCGACTCAAGCATATACTCGACACGGCTCATCAGAAACCATATAAGCATGTTGAAGTTGTAGTGGTCTCGGGCCACCTTTATAGTTTCCCGAACTGGGTCGTAGTGACCATCTCCGCCATTTCCCTTTCGTTCAGAAGCGTACGAATGTGTTCGGAAACTAGCATGTAATGTGAGGTCAGCGTAAGGGTTGCGTGGTAGAAATTATCCCACAGCATCTTCTTCGGAAAATAGATCTGAAAAATTGAAAAAATGAACATAAAAACCACTGTTATTCGAACATATTATTCAAATATAATATACTTGTAAAGACTTGGATAAGTTACTCGAAAAGATTATTCGAAAAACTCGAATAAGCGCAAATCAAATTTTATACCAAAATTCACATACCCATTCGATTTCGGCGTTTACCCATCATCGATTTCACATGAAAATAGGTCGATTTAACTATATGAACACAAAATTCCGAAAACCCATTAACGGTAACTCAGCATGACTCTATCGCCGTCGACAATCTCATCGACACGGTCCCTTCGAAGCGCAGCCTGCGTAGCTCTTTTCATCTTCGTCATTGTATTCGGTCTCAGATTTAAGGAATGATTTCGACTGGATAATTCGAGTGTAGGGAAAAACCGAAGAGAAGAGAAGAAAAGTAGAATACTAGGTTCAAAATTTTTTTTGTCTGACCATTCGCATTTTTATTTATTGATGTTTTTTTTCGACTGCATACATTATTCGAGTTTTCTATTCGAGGTTAATTTTCGGGTAACTTACTCGAATTAATATGTATATCGGTGAGGAGGTATTTATTCGAGTGTTGTAATGTATCCGAGTCGTATAAATTATTCAACTATATTATTCGAGTACTTATTCGGTTGTATATATTACTCGAAAAACTTATTATATTGGTTAAATCGTAACCATTTGATATTTAACCTTAAACGTTTTTTAGTAAGGTATTCTTGTCAATTTGTCCCCCACTCCCTTTTGTTTAATTTTTTTTAGGTTTCAGTCGCTTTTTCCCAAAATTCCCCATGGTTTATGCCTATCATTTGATGACTGGGGACGACAGAGGTTGATAAGTACTGCAGGCAGGCTGGAAGGAGAGGTTGTCGGAATTGGTTTTACTTCGTCGTCCGTGAAGGTATGGGCGGCGGCGGCGGCGGTGAGGAGGGAAGTCGTCGACCTCGGCGGCATATGTATTGAGGATTGGTTTTTGGAACGTGTTGGGGATTCGAGGATGAGGGATGTTTGAGAAGATCATTAATCAGCCCTAAAGAGTTATTAACACTAAAGGAGCAATCTGATGAAGATTTGAAGACGAAAGGTTCTAATTGCAAAGCTTTTGCGTAGGGTGATTTATAATTATTCTCTTCATAAGGTTTCGCTTGCTAATAATATTGATGCATAGTTAGTTAGTAGTCCATATAAAACTTCAGTAGTCTCCTGTATTTGCTTTCTTAACAGAAATTAATCAAATGAGATACGTCTCTCCATTCTCTCTATTTCTTAACAACCACAATCAACTCGCAAATTCTAGATGGTATCAGAGCTAGGTCTTGGTCTGTGGGTATCAATCGAATATGAAACAAATAAGATAGAGCTTAATTTCTATCTGAAAGCATGGAAGAAATCAAGCAAGGATGGAAAAACTCAAGCAGACGAAGAATCAAGTGCAGGAGAGGAGACTCAACAAATTCCAGCTGCAAACTATGAAGGCTATGTTCATCCTCTGACTCTATTGACATCTGATCACATGGGCATGTGGATTATTAGTCGGAGCTCACAGATTCAAATTACATTGCGTGGAGTCATGCGACGAAACGTGCAATGAGTGCAACGAACAAACTAGGCTTCATTAATGGTACGTATCCGATGCCTTCAGCACGACATCCAGATTATGCGCAGTGGCACAGAGTGAATGATACTGTAATTTCGTGGATTCTCAATTTGATATCAAATGCTTATGAATTGTGGAATGAGATGAAGGATAGATATGGAACCAGCAACGAACCTCAGATTATCAGCTACAGAGAGAAATCAACATCGTGACGCAAGGAAATCTCACTTTAGCTGTGTATTACACTAACTTTAAAAGATTATGGGATTAGCATAGATAGGTCCTACTGAGGAATGTATGTGTGGAGGTTGTGCTTGTAGAGGTTGTACCTGCAATGTAAAGTTGCGAAAGGAGGCAGAGAAGGAAGATAAAAACTTATGCAGTTTCTAACTGGTCTAAATGATAGATATTCAGCTGCAAGGAATCATATTCTGATGCTATATCCATTACCATATGTCAAAAGAGCTTGTGCTATGCTCAACAATGTCGAACAACAACATTAATTCAGCTTTGACTGCGTATGTACGAGACCACAATGCGATGATCGTGCAAAGGGAAATTTCAAACACATGAACAGAGAAAATAACTTCAGGATGGACAAAGCAGCCAAAAGACTGTTAAAATGTGACCATTGTAGAATGAGCGGTCACAACAAAAGACATATGATTTCATCTGAAAGGATTTTCAGACTGGTGGATAAGAAACAAAGAGAGTATGGAGTCAACAGCCATGAAGTTTCAAGTTCCAAGCAAATCAAGTGGAAACGCCTTTCGATGTGATTGAAAAGAAAGGGGTCAATGGCGATACAAATGGAGAGATGCAGACTGTGGTCAACAATCTTCCAACAACATGAAGCAAACAGCATGCTGAGCAAATTGATGGAAGGAAAGCCCAAGGAGGGGAGTTTGAGCACGCTAGCTTCGCACACATACATGATTTTGCAGGTATGACTAACTGCAAACTCTTAAGTTCCATAGCTGGTGAATTGTTGATGAGTTCTTGGTTTTTTAGACACGGGTGCAACATGACACATGTGCTCAGAATTGAACCTTATGAACCACTGTAAACCCACCTCCTACTTGACCTATGTTATTCTTCCTGATGGCGCTTTCCAACATGTTAAACACATTGGAAGTGTCAGATTATCCCCTAACCTTGAACTACATGGCTGCTTACATATACCTACCTTCAAATATAATTTGCTTTCTGTGCATAAGATTGCTACGGATGCAAAAATTGACTTTTTTTTGTCTCAGTCATTTTGTACCTTATAGTGCCAAATGACTAGTCGCCTCATTGGTGTTGGAAAATTCATGAACCGACTCTATGTCATAGACAATAATTCTTTTCATCCAGACACCATGATGAAACTCATCAGTACTTATGTCAATCATCTATCTGCCTTGCAACTTAAGTCTAGGAATTTCTTTGTTTCTAATATTGCTGTAACGGTTGATCATGATCTTTGGCAGATGAGACTTGGTCACCCCTCTATCCCTGTTAAGAATAAAATTACAGCTATTGATACAAAGCCTTATATTTCCAAACCATGTCATTTATGTCCCTTGGCCAAACAGAGTCGTTTTCATTCCCTCACAGTACCATACAAACCTCTGACCTTTTTGAATTGATACATGTGGACATCTGGGGTCCTAATAGTAAAGGTCCTTGAGTGGAGCACATTACTGTCTCACCATAGTGGATGATTCAGTAGAACCACATGGACCTTTCTAATGCAGTTCAAAGCCCAAACAGTCTCATGTGTCCACTTTTCTGAAAATGGCCAAAACACAGTATCAAAATGTGTCACAACCTTGAGATCGGATAATGGGTCTGAGTTTCTTAGTAACACTTGCCAGTCCTTATTCAGGGATCTTGGTATCATACATCAAAGATCAACACCATACACCCCACAAGAAAATGGGTTGTTGAGAGAAAACATAGACACCTCTTACAAGTTGCTCCCTGCTATTTCAGTCTGGCCTTTCAAATAGGAAAAATTTTCTGCCAGGACCTAGTACAAAATAAATAAGTTTAAAGGACCTACTTTAGGTAAAAATTCGACTGAAGGACCAAAAATATTGACGAAAATACCCTTACTAAAATGATCTTTTTTATGTTACTCAGTTACAGTATATTGTTACTTTAGGAAACGAACACGTTATTTTGCAATAATATTATGCTACTCAGTTACAGAATATTGTTACTTTAGGAAACAGACATTATTTTTTCAACAATTTTGTGTTACTCAGTTACAGAATATTTTTCTTACACTGAATCGAGCACAAAAAATTCGACTGCCCCATCCAACCGATTTCGACATGTAATGTTGGATTCATTATGATATTGACGACGCACGAGGTAGAATTCTCTTGTCTAATTAGGGTGCAAATTCGAGAATATAATGGTAAATCGAATCTAGATTTCGACATAAATTGCAAGTAATCGGTATAAATTCAAGGTACTCATGAGAAATCGAGGTCTATTTTACGTTATTGAGTCAATAACGCCGAGATTTATGCAGTTTTCATCCGTTTTTTAGTGTCGTTTGTGATTTTCGTTATTTCCTCCCGATCCATTGGTTGTATACCAAAATGTGTTATTTAAGACAAACAAGGTGTTATCACCTTTCAGCGACGTGTTACTTCTAAGTCAATATTTTATATTAACCACAAGACATTTGTTATTTTTTGCTATGTTATAAGTATTTCTTTTTTACACGATTTAGGGAAACTATAATATTTGATTCTTGCAACTAAACGTTATAAGTTCGCGGTACCCATGAGAAATAGAGATCAATTTTACCTTATTGAGTCAATAACGACGAGATTTATGCAGTTTTCATCTGTTTTTTAGTGTCGTTTGAGATTTTCGTTCTTTTTCCCCGATCCATTGGTTGTATACAGAATGTGTTATTTACGAAAACAAGGCGTTATTACCTCTCAGCGACGTGTTACTTCTAAGTCAATATTTGTTATTAAACATAAGACATTTGTTATTTTTTGCTATGTTATAAGTATTTATTTTTTACACGATTTAGGGAAAATATAATACCCCTTTCTTGCAAGTAATCGGTATAGATCCGAGGTACCCATGGGAAATTGAGGTCTATTTTACATTATTGGGTCAATAACGACGTGATTTATGCAGTTTACATCTGTTTTTTTAGTCGTTTGTGATTTTCGTTCTTTTCTCCCAATCCATTGGTTGTGTACAGACTGTGTGATTAACATTATATGAATCATTATTTCTAATGTAGGATGTGGTATTTTTGTGTGACGATTTGTTATTTACTAGAAGAGATGTGTCATACGTCCCTAAGTGATTTGAAAAAAAAATAATAAGTTCAGCTCCGTCGAGCTCTACTACGACGACAGGTCAGGGTCGGGCCTCCTCGTCTGCTGACGAAGGTCGAGATTATAGGTGGAAATCGAGCTTGAAGATTAGTTCGCTTGTTGGAGAAGACGACGATTGATAAACGTATTTCAATGCGTTTATCATAGTATTTATTTGGGGTATAATAGAACCTTAGCAATGAATTTATGCATTTATTCGCCATATTTACACTTATGCTTATGTTGAAGGAGCCTAGAACGAGTTTCGGGCGAAACGAAGCAAAAACGAGGCAAAACGGTGCAAAAATGAAGAACACTGCCATGTGTCACGCCGTGACCCCCATGCACGTGGCCGTGACACCTACCAGAGGCCGAATATGAGACACTGCCCTTGGTCACGGCCGTGACGACCCTTGCACAGACTGTGACACACGGCAGAGAGGTCGACTTAAAATGGTCACGGCCGTGACACCTCTTGCACGTGGCCGTGACAGTGGGCAGTGAGCATATCAAGTTGAGTCGGCCTTGGTCACGGCCGTGACGGCCCATGTCCCAGGCCGTGACCGTCACGGGAATCGCTATAAAAAGCCCAAATTCGACCAGAAAGGGGAACTCACCAGATACAAACCCTAACCCATCTAGAGACGAAAAATAGCACAAAAGAATGCAGATTCACGTCCCGGAGCGCAAGAGACGGGATCCACGCAGAAGTGAACGAAGAACGAAGATTTCTCCGTGCCATCATTGATTATGAGTTCTTCACTCTTAATCCTTATTTCTTAGTTGTTTTTTTTCCTTCCATTATGCGTAGCTAATTCCCCTTTGTGTTTGGGATTAGATGAACGCTAGATGTTTCGTAGTTAAGACTTATGATTATCGTGACTATGTGTTTGACTATTTATCGTTCTATGAATTTGTTTCGTTACTTTAATATGTCTATGTGTTAAAGTAATCGTATGGAAAAACGTTTAGGGCGACAGCTAAACAACGTTTAGGCCGTTCGTAGAAGATAGGAATCGAGTATAGGGCGAAAGCAAATACTCGATCCTCGCCGTTAGTAATTACTGAATTTTAGATCCCCGCGAGCGTTTAGGGCGACAGCAAACTCGCGAGCGGGTAGGAAAATTACTGCGATCTAGTCAAAATCACGTAGGAACGATTCTAGTGTCTTAGCCGATAGCACCTACGGGATTCGAATCCCGAGCACATCCTTATTATCTGAAGCTTCGTATCAGTGTTAAGCGTCTTTCAATCTCTAGTTGATTTAGATATAATCTTTTAGGTTAAGTCATAAAACAATTTGCGTATTTTATTAGGTTAAATATCGAGCCGGTAGGTCACTACTAGTACTTGATTTATTCCTTGTGTTCGATACTCGTTTACTCACTTTACTGGCACTACAAACGATAGGTCCACTGCCTATTGCACGTCGGTGATAGTAATTAGGTATTCGTTTTAATTATTACTTGTCGCACTTTTCATTCACACACCACGTGTCGGTCAACGATGGCATATGTTTTGTAAATTGTGTATCTGTAGGGGTAAATATGTCATATCGCGTAGTTTGGGCATTTTTCTCTCATAATTTTAAAAAATAGGTCTTTAATACTAACTGAAACTATATTGGGGCCTGAACACTATTTAAAATGCTAAGAGGGCCTGACACGTAATTAACCCTTTCAAATAATTCTGGGGGAATTCAGAACTTACAGCCACTTCTCATGTACAGGTTACCTTCCATGATTTTAGGGGAAAGAGTCCTTATGAAGTCATGTTTTCAAACCACCAAATCTGTCTAATAGGGTATCCACCCACGTCAAATACTTTACCTCACAAATGCAAGTTTGATGCGCGGGCCTTTCCTACTATTTTTATAGTGTATCCACCCACGTCAAAAGACATATAAAGTCTATGATCTGTTGACCAGGAAGGTTATGGTCTCTAGAGATGTCGTTTTCCATGAACCATTTTTCCCTACCTAGCCAAAAAGTCAGACTACATACAACCCTTACCATCTCTATAACCAAATACTGATAGTTTCCTTCACTCATTGACCAGAACATACCTTCATCCACTTGTCCATTGCCTGAGGCACCACAAATTACCCCAGAGCCACATTTCCCTAACATAGAATCTCACCCATCTCCTGCTAATATTTCCCCACAGTCCAACATCACCTCACGTTATTTCTATTCCACCTCACTTACTTGAGACTAGCAAAAGTACTAGAGTAATGAGTAAGACAAAATGGATGATTGACTATGTGACCCCACGCCCTATTAAGCATAAATTCTTCCAATACTTACAAACATTCTCATTCAGTGCCCATTCAATAAATCTCTTGTTCTACAACCTTCTTTTACCACTGAGCACATGTTTTTTAGCATGCTTGGACAAAATCTTTGAACCAAAAACCGTTTATCAAGCAGCTGGTCCAAATTGGATCAAGGCCACACGGTCTGAGCATGATGCTCTTGAGAGAAATAAGACCTCGGTAATTACTGATCTTTCGCCTCGGAAGAAAGAAATTCGGAGTAAATGGGTCGACAAATTAAAATATAATTCCAGTGGGTCTACAAATTCGGAAAAACGTTAGGGCGACAGCTAAACAACGTTTAGGCCGTTCGTAGAAGATAGGAATCGAGTATAGGGCGAAAGCAAATACTCGATCCTCGCCGTTAGTAATTACTGAATTTTAGATCCCCGCGAACGTAGGAACTATTCTAGTGTCTTAGCCGATAGCACCTAGCGGGATTCGAATCATAAAACAATTTGTGTATTTTATTAGGTTAAATATCGAGTCGATAGGTCACTACTAGTACTTGATTTATTCCTTGTGTTCGATACTCGTTTACTCACTTTACTGCACTACAAACGATAGGTCAACTGCCTATTGCACGTCGGTGATAGTAATTAGGTATTCGTTTTAATTATTACTTGTCGCACTTTTCATTCACACACACCACGTGTCGATCAAGTTTTTGGCGCCGTTGCCGGGAATAAATTGATATTAGGAATACCGTAGTTCGGTATTTTAGCCACTTTATTTTGACGTTTTCTTTGATTTTACTATTTGCGTTATTTGTGTTATTTGCGTTAGTTGTTTTCCTGCGTCGTTATTGATTTCGTATTCTTATTCGACGTATTTGTTTACTTCTTCGCTAATTTTTGTTTCTCACTCATTGAAGGTACGATTCAGCGGTGAATGACCCGAAGCCATCCATCGGGCCCCATCGTTGACGCAGACCCGGATTTCGAACGAAAGTTACGAAGGAAGCTTAAGTACGATACCGAAGGAGCATCCACTAGCTCTCAGGACCGCTTAGTTAGCTATTCAGAGGATAGTTCGTAGGAACCCATCCAAAATTCACGTGTAGAGGCAGCCGTAGATAGCCCTACACAGAAGTAGACATGGCGGACCACCGAGTGCCCGTCCATAACATTCCCGAGGAGGAACCATCACTTCAGGACCTCCTCAAGAACGCCACGCTAGGCGGTACGGAGTCGGCAATTGTCATACCGCTGATCGAGACAACAATTTTGAATTGAAGCACTCATGGCTTCAGATGATTTTCCAGACGGCCCAGTTCGAGGGAAACCCCGATGACGACCCTTACTCCCATCTGAAGGTGTTTCTGACGGTGACTGACACCATCAAGATCAACGGTGTCCGGGTGATGCAATCAGACTGATGCTGTTCCTGTTCTCGCTCAAGTTCAGGGCGAGAGACTGGTTGGATATGTTGCCGCCCAGATTGATCACTACCTGGGAGGAGATGCGAGCCGCCTTCATGAACCACTACTTCCCACTCACAAAGGTGTTAAGATTGAAGACGGAGATTTCTCTGTTCCATCAGAAGGATTCCGAAAACTTTTATGAGTGTGGGAGCATTACAAGGCGCTACTGAAGAGGTGCCCACAGCACGGGATGTCGAAGGCAGCCCAGATTAACCGATTCCACGAGGGGCTCAATGATCAGACGGTCCATATGTTAGACGGAGCTGCAGGAGAAGGGCTCGTGAAGCTCAACGCCACCGACGCGTGGAATTTTGATTGAGGACTACTCGAGGAACAGTTTCATGAGGGGCAATGCCCGGATGAAGACACCCGTGTGTTTGGAGTTAGCGAGGAGACGGCCACTAATGCCAACATCGAGGCGCTCCAGCAGCAAATCGCTTCGACGAACTCACAGTTGCAGATGGTGATTGGTGCATTACTTCCCAAGTCCGGGCAGACTCAGCCCGTGAACGCCGTAGCCACCACCACACCGACACAGCATACGACTTACATGCCATTGTGCGGGTTTGCGGGCAGCCCACGAGACCTCAGATTGCCATCTTGGGTAGCCGTTGGAGCACGTAGACTATATGGGCAATTACCAAGGTGGCCAGCGGAGTTACCAGCCCCGAGCGCATCCAAACCTTGCATACGGGAATCAGAACCATCAGGGCCAAGGACCACCAGGATTTCAGCCCAGACCGTCCGGATTCCAAACGGGCCACCACGACAGTACCAATGCGCCCGCGGGAGGATCCGACGACATGAGAGAGACGAAGGACATGATGAAGACGCTTCTCACGAATTTCAGTAGCACCACTGCAGCCCACGAAAGTCGAATGACGAAGATGGAGGAGTACATGGAGGCGAATGACTTGCGTGCTCAGAACACGGACGCCTCGCTCAAGAAACTGGAGCAACAGATGGGCCAGATGGCGAAGCAGCTGGCGGGGCGCACTCAGGGATCGCTCCCAAGCTACACCGAGCCGAATCCCAAGAGTACTGCAAGGCGGTGACGCTGAGGAATGAGCGAGAGTTGCAAGAAGTGCCCGCCAAGAAGAAGGCCAAGGAGAACGCCAGCTTCGAGAGCCACGACGAGCCCGAAGTAGAGGAGACCAGAGGAGACGAAGTCGAGAAGGCCGAAGCTGAGAAGGAGAAGGTCAGCCCGAGAAGGAAAAGGTGACGGAGATCCAGCGGCCACCGGTGAAACCATACCAGCCGAAGATCCCGTATCCGGCCCGACTGAAAAAGGACAAGAATGAGGCTCAGTTTGGTAAATTTATGGGTATGTGTAAGGAGTTGTATATTAACTACCTTTGTTGAAGCTATTACGCAGATGCCCAGCTTCTCCAAGTTCTTGAAGAACCTGCTGACGAACAGAAGGAAGCTCGAACACGTCTCCACCGTTGCCTGCGAGGAGAGTGCTCGGCTATTCTCCAAAGCAAGATCCCTAAGAAGCTCAAGGATCCAGGAAGTTTTACTATTCCCTGTCTTATAGGAGATTTAGTGATTGAGCGTGCGTTAGCAGACCTAGGCGCTAGCATTAACTTATGCCGTATTTTATGTTTAAGCGTTTAGGACTAGGTGAGTCGCGACCCACTAGGATGAGTCTCCAACTAGCTGATAGATCGTTGAAGTACCCTCGAGGTGTTATCGAGGATGTCTTAGTTAAAGTCGATAAGTTTGTGATTCCCGCAGATTTCGTTATCTTAGATATGGAGGAAGACGAGAATGTTCCCTGGATTTTAGGTAGACCATTCCTAGCCACGGGGGAGACCATGATAGACGTTAGGAACGGGACTTTAACCTTGACAGTAGACGGCGAGAAAGTTACTTTCAATATGGCCGACTCGATGAAAAAGAGCGCGAGCAAGATGATAAATGTTACTCTAGACGTATTTGACCGCGACTTTTCTCCTTTTCCGTGCAAGGTCTGTCACAGGTCGATGATCACGACATGCACACACTTATGGCGATCGATGAGTGTGGGGAGGAAGTCGACTAGCCGGTAATAGCCATCGACAAGAGCAACGAAGAGGACAAGGAAAGAGCTCGGTCGAGGAGCCACCGGTCCTGGAATTGAAGCCGTTGCCGCGAACATCTCGAGTACGCGTTCCTTAGCAGCAATGGAGGGCTGCCGGTCATCATCTCGTCGAGCCTCGACGACGAACAGAAAGGCCAGCTCTTAGACGTGTTTTGAAGGCGCACAAGAAGGCTTGGCGTGGAAGATATCCGACATAAGGGGTATCATCCGAGCTACTGCACGCACAAGATCCTCATGGAGGACAACTTCAAGCGGTCGCTCAACGTCCAAAATGCGCCTCAATCCCAACATGAAGGACGTTGTCAAGAAGGAGGTGATCAAGTTGCTAGACGCGGGGATGATCTACCCCATTTCAGACAGTGCATGGGTCAGCCCTGTCCAAGTGGTCCCAAACAAAGGAGGCATGACGGTCGTCACCAACGACAAGAACGAACTGATCCCGACGAGGACGTGACCGGATGGCGCGTCTGCATCGACTACAGGAGTTGAATGATGCCACGCGAAATGATCATTTCCCTTTACCATTTATCGATCAAATGTTAGAAAATTTAGCCGGTCACTCATTTTATATTGTTTCCATGATGGTTTGTCATGTAACCTACAGATTCCCATAGCACCTGAGGACCGGAGAAGACCACTTTTACGTGCCCGTTCGGAACGTTTGCATACCGAAGGATGCGTCGGCTTATGCAATGCCCCAGCCCACCTTCTAGCGATGCATGATGGCCATATTCGACGAATTGGTAGGTGAGGTAATGGAGGTATTTATGGACGATTTTCTGTTTTTCCTTGTCGTCCGTTTGATGCATGTTTATCAAATCTGAAGCTCGTACTCGCACGTTACGAGGAAACGAACTTGGCACTTAATTGGGAAAAGTGCCACTTCATGGTTTGTCGAGAGGGTATAGTCCTCGGTCACAAGATCTCCTCTAAAGGAATCGAAGTTTGACCGGGCTAATTTAGAAACTATAGAAAAAATTGCCTGTTCCCTCGAACGTGAAGTCGATTAGAAAAGCTTTCTAGGACATGCGGGGTTTTATCGTAGCACCTATTATGGTAGCCCCTGATTGGGGCTGCCCTTTTGAACTAATGTGCGATGCTAGTGACTATGCAGTTGGGGCCGTGCTAGGGCAGCGTAAGGACAACCACTTCAGGCCGATATACTACCGCAAGTAAGACGCTAGACGCAGCCCAGGCCAATTACACGACCACCGAAAGGAGCTGTTGGCCGTCGTCTTTGCTTTCGACAAGTTCAGGTCATATTTGATCCTATCTAAAGTTATTGTTTTTTACTGACCACTCTGCTATTAAGTACTTGTTAGCAAGCCCGATGCCAAGCCACGGCTAATTAGGTGGATCCTGCTACTGCAAGAGTTCGACATAGAGATTCCGCGACAAGAAGGGTGCGAGAACCTGGCGGCTGATAATCCCTTTCGACTAGAGGAGTCCGAGATATACCATAAGGACGAAAGGGCGATACACGACCGGTTCCCAGACGAGCACCTTTACTCGATACATGTGGTAAGTGACGACACTCCTTGGTTTGCAGATTACGCTAACTATCTTGTTGCGAAGGTCCTACCAAAGGAGTACACGAGTCAGCAAAAGAAGAAATTCTTTTGATTTGAGATACTACTTTTGGGAAGACCCGTATCTTTTCAGGCGATGTGCAGCCAAGGATACGGCGATGCGTGACGGCCCCAGAATCAACGCAGATCCTTAGACATTGCCACAACGGACCGACCAGAGGGCACTATAAGCAAATCGTACCGCTCAGAAGGTGTTGGAGAGCGGATTCTACTGGCCCACGATCTTCAAGGACGCCCAATGTACGTTGACACTTGTGATTAGTGTCAGCGCGCAGGTAATCTCTCGAAAACGCGACGAAATGCCCAGAACTTCATCTTAGTTTCTGAATTTTCGATGTATGGGGTATAGATTTTATGGGTCCATTTCCTAGCTCGTACACAATAAAGTACATCTAGTCGCTGTCGATTATGTTTCTAAGTGGGCTGAGGCGCAAGCCTTCCCACGAATGATGCTAGGGTAGTCGTTAGATTTTTGCGAGCATTGTTTTCACGTTTCGGGGCATTTAGATGCATTATTAGTGATAGAGGCACCCACTTTTGCAACACCCAGTTTGCACGCAGACTAGAACGTTACGTGTAGACACAGCCTATCCACCCCATACCACCCCCAAGCTAGTGGCCAAGTCGAAGTAGTGAACCGTGAGTTGAAACGCATCCTAGAAAGACCATAGAAGGAAACCGTAGGGAGTGGGCAAATAAGTTGAATGATGCACTTTGGGCATATAGAACTGCATATAAGACTCCCATAGGGACTACACCATATAGATTAGTCTATGGAAAAGCATGTCATCTTCCCGTAGAAATAGAGCATAAGGCATATTGGGGCTATCAAGTCCTTGAATCTTGATTTGGGGAACGCCGGGCGAAAGCGGCAACTCCAAATCAACGAGTTAGACGAGTGGCGTTTATCGGCTTACGATAACGCTCGCATGTTTACAAGGAACGTTCTAAAGCCTATCACGTAAGAAAATTAGGCAAAGGCGAGAGTTTCAGGAGGGGGACCAAGTCCTTCTTTTTAACTCTCGACTTAGGCTTTTTCTGGCAAGCTTAGATCACGCTGGTCAGGACCGTTCACTGTTACCCGTGTTTTCCCTCTTATGGTACTGTTGAGTATTTCAGGTATGGAGCAGGGGACTTTTAAGGTGAACGGCATAGGTTGAAGCATTATCATATCACGCAGGTGAGGAAGACGTGACCGAGAAGGAAGTGATATACCTGGACTTCCAGACGTGAGCGAACAGAAAGAC
>JAPQWV010003552.1:0-40016 GCA_027422505.1 Craterostigma plantagineum
TTTTCCGCTTCCTCGAGGTTATAGTGGAAACCCTACTGGTACCCTTGGTGGTGCTGCTTGTTTCCAGCTTGGCTTCCGGATCCACCTTCCGGACATGCCCTGAGATAGTGGCCCATCTTGCCACATTTGAAGCAGACGGCATTTTGGGAGTTGCAGACTCCGTGTGCCTCCGCGCACACTTAGGGCATACGGGTAGGTCCTGCTGAGGTCCACCCTGGTTTGGGTTAAACTGTGGGGGTGGTCCTGGTCGATTCTGAAAGTTCGGCTTTCCACCCTTGGGAGTGAACTGTCGTGGGGTACTTCCGCTCCCTTGCGGCCCTTGTACGAACTTGCGCTTGGCTTCTTGGGCGCGAGCAATTCTAGCCTCTGCCTGCTCCGCCACCAGCGCCCTTTCAGCCACTTGTGCATATGTGGCTCCCTGGATCCCAGCCATACTCACATCCCGGTATAACTCGGGCTTCAGCCCTTCCATGAACCGCTCGATCTTGAGCGCGTCCGTACTGACCATGTGAGCGGCAAACCTTGAGAGTTGCTCGAATTTCCTGATGTACTCCGCCACTGTCATTGCTCCCTGGCGGAGGTTGATGAACTCATTCATCCGTTGTGCTCTGACAGGGGCGGTGTAATACTTTCCCCTGAAGATTTCCTTAAACCTATCCCAGCTCATCGTTAGGGGGTTTTCGACGGCTGAGACGGTTTCCCACCACAGTGTCCGGCGCTCCCCCTTAGCAGGTAGGCAGCGCACATGACCTTTTCCGCCTCCGGGGTGCGGCTGTGCTGGAACATGTTCTCCAGCGTCCTCAGCCAATCCTCAGCGGACGTGGGGTCTACCGCATCCTCAAACAGGGGAGGGTTGAGCTTTCTAAACCTTTCCCCGATCATCTCAATTCGTTCAGGTGGGGAAGGTAGGTTGGCTGATTGTCCACCAGCGTTTTGCTGCTGGATCAGCTGCTGAATCTGGCCGACTGTTGCCGGACCAGTTTCAGTCAGTTGCAGGATGGTAGCATCCCGGCTATCAGGAGGGTTATTAGGGTCCCTACCTTGATCCGACTCCCCTACTTCCTTCACCCCTAAGTCTTACCATTTTTACCTATCCTGACAATTCCTAAGGCCAATAAATTAACCATACAAAGAATTCACATAACATGATACTTACAAGCAAGGCCGCTTCCGCGCTTTGAGTGTGTGTGTAGGGGCAGTCTACAGGACCTGTGACCGAAGCTCTGATATCACTCTGTCAGGACCCGTCGTCCCGCCCTAGTATTCCGTTCTAAATCTAAGTGTTAATGCTTTGTTATCGTGCGGGTTACGTAAAAATGCGAATAAAATTTTTCATTTTAAACGTGCATGCGGAAGTCTTATATACATGTCAAAAGAATATTCGTAATTCGTTCTACAAATCATCGAAATCGTGTCTTCACAAAATACAAGTGTGTGTGTGCGTGCAGCCAAAAGCTCCCTATGTGCCCGGCCTTCACAGTTCGTCATCCATACACACACTCCCACCTCAAAAGCAGCCGGATAGCTTCAAAAGACTGGCCTCGCATAACGTTAGGATCACGTACCGTGATCGTCTGTACCTACAACACGTAACGTAAACAATGAGCCACCGAGGCTCAGTAAGCGGAAATTATGCATGTATGCACATGTCCTAACGATCGACAATCCACGTCGTCGTTTTCTATCGCTCGTACACTTCTACTCGTACTCTTACTCTTCTCTTGACTCATACTCTTTTTCTTATACTCTTATTTTATTCGGGCCCTCGGCTTTCTATCCCACTATGCGCCATATCATAGAGATCTCAAGTGTGGAGGTTCTCACACTAGAAGGTCACCCGAAGGAATCTTCCCTTACTCAGTGTGGCCTCCACGCGGACGCTTCTCACTGGCAGCCAACACCGAGGCCACTAACCACGGAGGTCACCCGAAGGAATCTTCCCTTACTCAGCGTGTGCCCGGGCCGCACCCTCCAGGTTGCATCTCCCGCATACGGGGTATTCCCCCAGCCTCTTATACAGGCCTTATGGCTTCATTCGCCATGGCCGCATAGGGGTAGCCGTGACTCTTCATTCGAGTCGACACACCACGCCAATATCGGCGAGTATACATCGCACACAGGCGATCTTATGCACGCTCATACCTCGCGCCTTACGTGCAACGCATGCGTGCAAGTGCTCATGCTATGCTCATGTACATATGCAAACCACGCCATCATACGTAAATTAAATCATGTCTTAACATGCATCTTTCACATAAATCACACGAGCACTTCGGAACGCAGGCAAGTTACGTGTCGTAGTTGAATTTCTACTTACCTGTCGTCCAAGCTTAAGTTAGCGTATTGTCTCGTGAGGTCCCTAAAGTCCGACCTTTTCATAAAAAGGTTAGAGGATTAGTACTTTGCTTTCGTTAGCTAATTCGTCGGAACAATTAATTTTGCTGTATTAATTATTTAGACTTGTGCTAATTCCCTAGACTTCAAACCACTTGACTTGCCTTATAGAATTTTTCCTAAGACATTCGATTTCGATCAAGACTTCTAATTGCTTAATTCCACCAAAGTTTCGATCTTTAAGAAATTTCTAGCTTATAGCTTTTCAATTCCTCACATGCTAAGCTCGGCGAAGGTTATATAATTTGTAAGGTTTCGCTTGATTCGATTGGTACAATTGAAGTTCTCCAATTCCTAGCTTCGATCGAAACTATGCATGGGAAGTAATCACTTTCGACCAATTAAATTTCTAATATGCATGGGTTTCGCCGAGATTTGTTTCGATTCAAAAGTCACAGTTGCTAGCTTGTTTTCGATCGATACTCCCTTATACTAAACCCTAATTTCAATTGCTAGTTACTATGTGTTAGTTTCGCCCAAGGTCACTTTCGATGGTGGGAGTTTCGCCGAGATTTCTTTCGGTCGAAACCCTCTTTTATTAGCTAATTTCGATCAATTGTAGGGTTTCGCTCGACTCCCTTTCCAATTAGTTGAGTAGTTATCTTAGATATTTTTCCTTAAACAATGTTAGTAGGCATAGCTTAGGTGTGGGCCTTCCTCATTTTAGGGAACTTTGTCTCTAAGGTTTGGCTAAGTATGGATTGGGCCTATATTAAAAATTCCTAGCCCAACTAGATAATTCATAGTCCAATTATCATTTGACTATCCTTAGTCATTTCCTCCACTATTTTTCCGATTATTCCTATTCATGAATTAGGAGTCATCGTAGACCCGTAATTATTAACTCGCACTTACTCGTAATTCGCACATAGTTTACGAGCATAAAAATTCGTAACGTCACATAAGCATTCAACATATATGCAATTAACATGAAATCACGCTAGTCATACACGAATTTATTGGCCGACCTAATTTACGGGGACTGGGGTCCTACATCGTTTTAATTATTACTTGTCGCACTTTTCATTCACACACCACGTGTCGATCACATATTCTCACAAGGAATTCTCTCTCGTGTTCTTCATTGAAGGTTTTCGATCGAATTTCAATGTTCAATAATTCTAATCGATTTTCTTAGAATTCATGCCTAGGATTGATTGAGTTGACAAACGGGGACGTAACAATTGGTATCAGAGCCAGATTCGTTTTGTCTGAAACGAAAATTGTTAGAATTTGTAGAAATTTTATTCTGTCACTGTTCCATCGAAGAAACAGTTTTGGCGCGAAGTTGAATTTCGATCAAACAGTCTTAATTCTGTGCTTATTTAATCTGATTTTGATGTATCTGTGCTCGATAAGTAGTATTACTCAATCGGCTTAGATCGGTAGCAATCAGAATCATGATTTGAGTCGAATTTTTGATTCTGTGAGTTTACTGTTCGCGTGAAAACAGTATGAATGTGTTTTGATTTTCGTCAAATTGATTAGCATTTGCTTCAAAACATGTTTAATCTTCTGTCCGTGAGTACTCAGTAGCTTATTTCGAGCATATACCCGTAGTTTCATCGATTAATTTCTAGTATTTGCTTGAATATGTGTTAAAATCATATTCTGTGCTTAAACTGCGAATTTTAAATTTTCTCGTTAAATCTTCGATCGAAATTAATTTCTCGATCGAAAACCTCTGTGCGATAAATTTTGCTCAATTAGAATACTGGTTAGTTACTGAACTCGCTGCTGTCAAGAACGTGTTTTTTAAAAAAACTAAAATAAATTTACGAGCGTTAAATTTTGACGAGAATTGACTATTTTGACCCCCGCGCAAAATTTTTTCTCTCGAAAATTTAGTCGGTCAGACGATTTGATTCTCGTTCGTAAAATTTTTCGGTCAATCAGATTTGACTCAGCGAGAAACTCCTTAGGGTACTGTTCTTCAACGACCAAAATCAATTAAAGAAATTTTACACTCGAAAACACTGGTCAATCTTTCAAGTCAACCTTTGACAAAATCTACATTGATGATTCTGGTCAAACAAAATCATTCAACGCTTAAAATTTTCGATCGCAAAACTTCACTCAATAATTTTACGATTGATTTCACTGTTTACATAACTTTTCAGCGTAAATTTACGTTCAAGTCGAAATAATTTACGCTCGAAAATTTTGAACAAGTACCTGATGCGCGAAAATAGTACCATCTCTTCAAATCCAAGAATATTTTCTATCAAACTTAAAGATTGAATCGAAATTAATTCCCGATTATTTTTTAATCAAACGGTACTAACAAATTTGCTACTTGTGAAGCGTACTACATCAAAGTTCATTCATCAAAACGAAGATCGTTCATCAACACAACAAAAAAAGAAACATTCAAACATTCAAGGATGGATGCATACTCACTAGGAAACGACAACCGTCCGCCAATCTTGCAACGCGGCGAATACAGTATGGAGAAGCCGCTTCCTAAATTTCATAGCCTTGAAAGATCAAGCCGAAAACCTGTGTAAAGTCACTCGAAGATAGACCCGTACAGTTCTGGTCAACGTAGCCGGTGATGTCACGGTTACTCTTCAAATTCCCGCTACTAGGCGACTAAAGGAACCTATGGAATACACCATCGACGAAAGGGCCCGTGCTAAGGCAGATCTGATATAGCCATGAACACACTCATGCAAGGCATCCCCAACGACATCTATAGACAGATAGGCAGCCTCCCAACGGCTAAAGGAATGTGGGATGAGTTGCATAGGATGATGCAAAGGACGGAAGTAGGGATTAAGGCCAAAAAGGCGAATATTCTCACTGCTTATGACTCCTTCACAGCTAAGCCGGAGGAGAGCCTCTATGATGCATACCAAAGATACGTCACTCTTCTCAACGAGAGGAGGAAGATAGAAATCTCGAAAGCAAACATGGAAACAAATATCAGATTTCTATCCTCTCTGCCCTCGGACTTGAAAAAGATATCCACTCAACTTCGACAAAACAAAGATCTGGAGGAGTTGGATATCCATGCAGTATTTGATAATCTTGCCCAACACGAGGAAGATGTTTGCGAGACTCAGAGAGAGCAGAAGGGCAAGCAGGTTGACAACACCGTTGCTCTAGTCTCAGAAACGCGTGGAACAAGCCTCGCAAAGAGGATCGTTAGGCCTCCCTCATCATCCGAGTCAGAAGAAGATTCGGAATCAGTCGCGAGCCAAGCATGAAGGCACTGGGGAAACAGTTGGCATTAATCGGAAAGATAATGAGCAAGAAATACTTCAAGAAGAAGTCCTCATCCCCAGCCAACAGACTTCGAACCTCAAGTTCTAAGAACAAAGAACATCCACCAGAGAGCTCCGAAGTCAAAAGCACTAAAGAGCCCAACAAGTGCTTCAACTGTGGCAAGCCTGGTCATTTTGCCAGAGAATGCACTCTTTCCAAGAAAAGAGATGCTAATTACTACTCCAAGAAGCTTCAACTCATGAAGCAGAAGGAAGCATGTGTAGCCCTCATGGCAGAGCAGGACCACTGGCTTGAAGACACGTCTAGTTCTGGAGACGAGAATCTTGCCCTCATGGCACGCTTTGATAACGACAGTGACGCCAAAACATCCAATCAGATGGACGAAGATGGCGCATCCACCTCATCACAAGAGGTAGACTCTTCATTCACATTATTGACCATGTTAGAATGATATCAAAAACAATATGCTAAAATGAAACGTGAGCAGAAATAGTATTAAGGAAGTAGAGGATAAACTTTCGAGTCCCAGGAGACGATATAAATTCTCGAATCAGAACTTAGAAGCTACAGTGCTAAAATAGAAGAACTTACTAAGAGCCTACAACCTAGAGAGACTAGTCAACCTCAATAGGACAGCATAGCGAAAAATTAAGGTGTTAGAAGATAGACTAGCAAATAACTACAATTGCTTGGTTAGGAATCTCAATGAGAAAGCCACCCTAAATTGTAGGATAACCGAAGCCACACTAAGATCATTTGCTGGTTTTTGGTTTAGTAGGTTATGGTAAGTTGCACGTTTTCGGTAAGTGGTGTTTTGGATCCCTCCCTTTTCATGCTGAAGGGGGAGAATTTTGGGCAATTAATGCCGTGTTTTGGGTGTTTGGTTTGGTTTGAGTCGTTCACTTTTTTGGCCCTTCTTTGTTAAGGATTAAGGAATTCCGCACATAGGCAGGGAGAGCAAACTGATATGGTGTGATAATTGCCACATTCGATGGTAACTTGTGACATTCCATATGATATGATCTGAAAATTTGTGACATTCCACGGTGACTTGTGACATTTTGTATGATATGACCTGGTATTGCTATATGTTTTTGCTGTTGTGCTTTACATGGGAATACTAGCAATTAGATAGGGGGAGCAGGCTTTGAAATCTGATAAAATTATTTGCTCTGATCATATGCATGCTGTCATACTTAAATATGCTACTTGCGTAAATGGCTTCATATCGAGTGTACTCATATGCTTAAGATAGGCATTAATTACTTATCATTATCAAAAAGGCGAGATTGTAGACCTTTTTGGTCCAACTGATTATGAGAGTTTTGATTATCCAAGTTGTAGACGTTTTTGGTCCAAACCGTTATGAGAGTTTTGATTATTCTAAGTAATTATGTAAATTGGGGGTACAAATTAGGAAACTCGATATGCATGTTGTGTGATAATTAAGTATGTGAAAATGTTCGATTAAGCGCTTGAATGTCGTTTAACTATTAAGAAAATCGAATTTGAGTGATCTTATGCTTAACTGGAATATTAATGTGATCACCTGGTTATGAACGTCTTCTTATGAATGGAATCTCGTTGCGTGCTATATATGGAAAATATATCATGTTGAGTGATATGCAAACTGTCTGCAAGATTGAGTTTTTTAGGAAAGAATATCGATGTGATCAATCGGATATGAATGACTATGTTGTATATATGGAAAGGATATTCTGATTAAGTGCTTACATGTGATTGATCTATTTTAGGAAAGAATGTCAATGAGATATCCGTTGAGTGCGACATTAAGTGACTCTTAAATCAGTGAATCATGATCCTGCTTTCCTTGTGCCCTTAGGATCCATATTATGGAAAGTGATTAATTGATTGGGCTTATATGTGGTAAGATGCTGATTTTGAGTCTACTTATGGAATCTGCTGAAATCGGATGAGATCACCATACATGGAAAGTATGCTTTGCATTATACTCACTAGATCAAATCTTTCTCTGTGCGAATTGGTTATCATATTTTGGGAAAGAAACCAGTTGATTGAGCTTACCTTGGCATGATTGTTTGAGTTAATGCACGTGATTATTGAGCTTTATCTTGCATATTCTGTGCTTAACTTTCCTTGTGAGGTGTAGAAGCGATTATTGGGTCTATATAGAAGGAAATACTTCACGATTGAAGGGTACACAACGAACACACAAGCTATCGTATTCCTTAGACAATTTGAGCTTTACTTTGCGATTCATTCGTATGTTTGATTGAGCTTTCATTTGCAAATCTGTACCCTTTGAGCGATCCTTAGAAACTCCAAATCCTAAAAACCTTAGTCTTCGGACGTGTGAGCGCACAAAGGCACGAGTGGAGTCTACGCACGTGGAGGGATGAATTTTGTGGATTCGGTGGCCCTTCGGTAGCAAGCTGCATCCAGTCGGGGAATAGGTTTCTTGGGTAAATGACGTGGATCGAAACTAGATGTGCGTCAGCCTAGAACGAGGTCTAGTGTCCATAGTGCTTCGGTTGTGTACGGGTCAATCATAGTGTAACCGGTAACACTTAGTGATTGATTGGAACTCTTGGGGAGATCACACCCCAAGGACAGGATTAAACCCCAGTTGGGGATATAACCTGTATAAAAATCTCGTCTCTCTTTACTTTCTGCTATTTACTTTTCTGGGAGACAAACCCGGAACGCGCTCTAATATCTAGATGAGTATTAAACACAAAAATAACCAAAAACAACACAAAAAGAAATCCTTGTTCTTCCTGAGATCGAACCTGCAAAAACGAATATTGTAGAAATCATTTCTGAAACTAACGTGATATTTTGAAACAGGGTTAGGGAGATAACTTTGATACTCGTACTGATTTCTGGGAAATTACATACTCTGCAAATATCTTCTTAAAGAAAAGTATTTTTCAAAGAAGAACAAGCCAATTTTTTATAGCCTAATTCACCCAACTCTTAGGCATATTTTACACTTCACAAGTAATTATGTAATTGGGGGGTACAAATTAGAAAACTAGATATGCATGTTGTGTGATGTTTAAGTATGTAAAAATGTTCGATTAAGCGCTTAAATGTGATTAAACTGTTAAGAAAATCGAATTTGTGTGATCTTGTGCTTCTGGAATATTTATGAGATCACCTGGTTATGAACGTTTTCGTATGAATAGAATATCATTGCGTGCTATATATGGAAAATATATTACGCTGAGTGATATGTGAACTGTCTGCGAGAATAAGTTATTTTAGGAAAGAATATGACTGTGATCACCCGGATATGAATGTGTGCTATATATGGAAAAGATATTCTGATTGAGCTGAAAACGTGGTTGAGTTATTTTAGGAAAGAACATCGATGTGATCACCTGGATATGAATGACTATGCTGTATATATGGAAAGGATATTCTGATTAAGTGCCTACATGTGATTGATCTATTTTAGGAAAGACTATCAATGATATATCCGTTTGAGTGCTATCTTATTTGACTCTTAAATCAGTGAATCATGATCTATCTTTCCTTACGATACTTAGGATTTATATTTTGGAAAGTGATTAATTGATTGGGCTTATATTTGGTAAGATGCCGATTGAGTCTATTTATGGAATGTGCTGAAATCGGATGAGATCACCATACATGGAAAGTATGCTTTGCATTATACTCAGTAAATCAAATCTTTCTTTGTGCGAATTGGCTATCATATTTTGGGAAATAAATCAGTTGATTGACCTTACCATTGATAGTATGCTGAGTGGAATTATATATGGAATATGATGACAGGCTGATGAGATTACCGTGGAATGAAAATAAAACTGTGGTATTTATGGTAAGAATTCATGTTGCCCGTTGAGCGTAATTGGTTTATTCTTGGCATGATTTATTGAGTTAATGCACATGATAATTGAGATGTCTCTTGCATATTTTCGTGCTCTTTCCTTGTGAAGTGTAGAAGCGATTATTGGGACTATATAGAAGAAAACACTTCACGTTAATGGGTACACAACGAACACACAACCAAACGAATCCCTCAGAATTTGGAGCTGAAATTTGCGATTCATTCGTAGTTTGTGTTGAGCTTTCATTTACGATTTCTGTACCCTTTGAGCGATCTTTAGTAACACCCAACCCTAAATCCTTGTCTTCGGACGTGTTGTGTCTTCGGACGTGTTGAACGCACAAAGAAGCACGGTTGGAGTCTTTCGCACGTGGAGGGACGAATTTGGTGGATTCGGTGGCCCTTCGGTAGCAAGCTGCATCCAGTCGGGGAATTGGTTTCCTGGGTTAACGACGTGGATCGAAACTTGGCGTGCAACAGCCTAGGTGGAGGTCTAGTTCCAAAGTGCTTCGGTTGTGTAAGGGTCAATCATTTTATAACCAAACCTGTAATACCTAGTGATTGATTGGAACTCTTGGGGGATCACACCCCAAGGACACGATTAAACCCCAGTTGGGGATATAACCTGTATAAAAATCTCGTCTCACTTTACTTTCTGCTATTTGCTTTTTGCGAGACAAACCCAGAACGCGTAAATAACTCGGTGATATCGCTGAAACGATTTATGAAAATAACTTGATATTTTGAAAGAGGGTTAGGGAGATAACGTTGATACTCGTACTGTTTTCTGGGAAATAACATACTCTACTAATATCTTCTTAAAGAAAAGTAATTTTTAAAGAAGAACAAGCCAAATTTTTTTATAGCCTAATTCACCCCCCTCTTAGGCATATTTTATACTTCCGCAGCAACCTCGTGCTCGATGTGGACCATCCCGTTCTCAGGCTGGCACTAGTACAGTACTGACTTTTGGCGACCGTTGTTATTAAGTATGGGCGACTGTTGCTCGGGGTCGCCGACGACACCGACGCACATACCCATGGCCATGGGCGTCTGTTGTTAAGAGTCGCCAATAATTGTGGTATTGGCGACTGTTGTCCGTAACAGTCGCCAATAATCGAGGTATTGGCGACTGTTTCTCCTTATAACAGTCGCCCATAAGCATAAAAACTAAAAAAAAATTAAATAAACGAGGTATGGGCGACTGTTGGTCTCACAATAGTCGCCCATTGCGGTATTGGGCGACTGTTGAGCGCATAACAGTCGCCGATTGTCGACAGAATTGGCGACCCTTGTTTGGAACAGTCGCCAATTGGTAATTTAGTTTTTTAAATATACTATTTGTTTTTCTAATACCCAAAACCACAGCCCGACAATCCCAAATAAATAAGGCTCAATGATATACGACACACACAAGAAAGTTCAACGCAATGAAATCATAAACATGTCAATAACATAATCACAAAACAACCTAAGTCTCAAGTGAGCAATTACATAACAATGTTCAAAGTCTTCACCTAAAACGATGTGCTTTGTTGCAGACATACTTCAATGAAGTGTTTCGCCCACAACTCTCGACCAGGTTGTTTCGGACCAGATATTAGACACGAAAGCATGATATGCTTTCTTTTCATCGAAAGCCAGGGAGGGAGGTTGTATATACAAAGCAGCACCGGCCAAGTGCTGTGACGGCTGCTCAAATCCCCGAACGGGTTTATCCCATCGGTACAAAGCCCGAGTCTTAAATTCCGTGCATCATTTCCAAATGTCGGAAACAACGAATCAATGTTCCTCCATTGAGGAGAATCTGCTGGATGTCTCAATTTCCATCCTTTTTCCTTTCTTCATCATGCCATCTAAGCATTTTAGCATCATTGGCGTTGGAGAACATTCGCTTAAATCTAGGTATTATCGGCACACACCATAGAACCTTAGCAGGAGCCCCACCGACTTCATCCTTTCGTTTGTAACGCCAAGTGTCACATGTCGGACATTTATCAGCCGATTCATACTCGCCTCTATATAGCACACAGTCGTTGGGACACGTGTATTTTTGTACTGTAAGTTCAAAGGGCACACAGCTTCTTTGCATCGTAAGTTGACACCGGAAGTTCATTCCCATCAGGAAGCATATCGGCAAGTGTTTCTAAGAGTGTTGAGAAACATTTATCCGAAATCCCAAATTTAGCCTTAATGTTCAACAATTTGAACACAGCAGACAATTTTGTATATTTAGAACATCCGTTGTACAAGGGGATATTGTTGTCCCTAAGCAGACGGTCAAATATGGGAGGACGTTCATCGAAATCCACTTGAACATCACGGAGCATGTCCTCAATACGATCATTATCAGATGAATAACTATCAGCTAAAACATCTACATACATCTGCCTCGTCTTGCACTCTTGTACTAGATCCTTCATCCACCCGACCAGCTCCAGACTCACCGTGCCATATCCAATTTGTATAACCAGGTTTAAAACCCGAGACTATCAGATGATCCCTAACAATCTCACTATTCCACCACTTTGTGTTAATACAATTACGACAAGGACATGAAACCTTGGATTGCCTCTTTTTTCTACGATTTTGCTCTGCACAATTCATAAACTCTTCTACACCATTCAAATATTCGGCCGTTGTTCGCTTACTAGACATCCAAACCCGATCCATCTCAACCACCTAAGTTAGATAACAAATAAATTTATATCGTAAAGCGATAGTGAACGTTTAAGAACGGGTCCAGGGGACCATTCAAGGTTTTCCTCTAATGAGCAAACCTTGAACATATCTAAGCTTAACGAAATAATAAATTCACAAATCATAGGCAATTTCAAACAAATACGAAGCACAAAAATACCTATCCAAGCACAAAAATCTAGGGTACCCGGCAATCGAACCCATCGGGTCGGGTTTCAATTTTTTTCCTTTTTAACAATTATGATTTTCTAACATAGTATGGGACATTAATCGAACATTAAATCACAATATGAAACCGAAATCGAAAACATACCTAAATTCCCCAAATTAAATAAATTAGGGTTACAAAAAAATATACTACCTGTTAAATTGGGCCTGCGGCTGCGGTTGAGAGGGGCGGGGCGGCGACTTGGGGCGGCGAGGTCTCCTGGCGAGGTGCGGCGGCGAGGTGGGGCGGCGAGTTTTGTGGCGCGACGACAGCTACTGGTGGGCGCGAGTGGTGGGTGCGGCGCGGCTACGAGCGGCTGGTGAGGGGCGGCGGCGACAACGAGCGGTGAGGGCACGACGAACGTGGGCGGGGACGGCGAGGGCACGACGAACGTGGGCTGGGCTGCGCGTGGTGGCGCGGGCCAAGCAGGAACGGGCGAGGCAGCGACGGGCGGGGCTGCGACGGGCGGAGCTGCGACGGCTGGGCTGGTCAGGCGAGGCACGACGGCGATGAGTTCGATGGTGTGTGATGGGGCTGTGATTTCGATGGGGCAGTGATGAGTCTGTTCGTGGGTTTAATTTTAACAGTATCGGCGACTGTTGTAGAACGTAACAGTCGCCAATAACGGGCATGGGCGACTGTTAAGAAAGAAACAGTCGCCATAGTTAAAAAAAAAAAAAAAGAAAATCAACGAAAATATTCAAAAAAATTAAATAAATGGACATGGGCGACTTTTAGAAAATAAAAGTCGCCAATTGCGAATTATGGGCGACTGTTGTTGCAGTAACAGTCGCCAAATACTGAAATAAAAAAAAATCAAAAAAAGTAGGACAGAATTGGCGACTGTTACGTAACAACAGTCGCCCAAAGTTAAATTTCTAGGCGTCTGTTGTTCACAACAGACGCCCATAGTGGCGTAGCCTATTCTATCTTCTGTACTAGTGTGGCGAGATATTCTACCCGACCTGCGCAACTCAGGTTGCATCTCAGACTACACTATGGTGTCATCCGACAATGGAGTCTGTAAAAGCGCTTCTGACGACGCTCCAAGAGTTACTTCGCGACCCACTCCACCTTCTCGAACGAACTCTTCTTCGAGAAAGTGAGCCCGAAGAGCTACAACGATTCTATGATCATCGTGGAAGTAAAACTGGTATCCCATGGAATCCTCAGGATACCAGACAAAATGTCCTTTCACAGCCTTCGATTCCAGTTTCTCTGTCTTAAGCTTTTTCACGAATGCGGGGCAACTGTAATACCAGTAAAATTTAATTACGGGATTATGATTTAATTAATAGAGAATTAGAAATTTTGCGGGATTAATTAAATAGAGAATCTAGGAATTTGGGTGAAGACTTTGTTTATTTATAACACATAATTACTTTAAACGTGACGAATGATACAATGCTTTCATGTTTTCATGCTTTAAAGTGAATTATGTTTGATATGATTCCATGTTACCTGATTTATAATTTCCCCTATGTGTTATATGAATTATGACTTACATAATGAATTTAGAACTTAGAAAATTTTAGAGGTCTTACATGTATAGAGGAAGCTTTGGCGAAGAATCAATTAAAGTAAATTAGTATAAGATGGTATGAAATTGTTTCAATTGATTTTGGACTAAATCAAATTAAAGGTAGGAATCGACTGATTCTACGTTTACAGATAGCAGAATCGATCGGTTGTGAGGGTGGAAACATAATGATTGTATAGAAAGTATAATCGATCGATTCAATATATAGATATACCTGAGTATACCTAACAATCACCGATGAATGAAGTTTAAGAAGAGAAATCGATCGATTGATGAACATGGAACGAGAAATCGATCGAATCTTTTATCTGTTAGTAATGAAATTGTCGAGCAATCAAATTAGGAGAATCGGGCGATTGATGTATGTGGTGTAGAGAGGAATCGATCAGATTATTGTTGTGTGCTATGATTGAATATATTTAAATTAAATCGATCAATTCACAAGGCTTAGAAATAGTTCGATCAATTTATGTACGTTGAAAAGAGCTTCAATCGATACATAATATATTGAATTTAGACCAATCATTACTCATGTAGAGTTGAATAAATAAAAGCCACGTAGGGGTTTCTTAACGTGTGAGGTAAAGATACTAGCTTACTCACCTACTTGTCAACTCAATCACCAATTTCCAAGCTCCCATGTTCTAATAGATGAGTAATTCATAGAAAAAGTACGATCATAAGATAAAGACCATTAAAAACTTCAAAGGAGAAATTCAAGACTCTTCGTAAGCTTGGAAGAAGGTACTTTCTCACCTTAATTTTATGCTTTAATTATAGTCTTAACGTGTTCTGAGGATTATTAAACACAAGAAAGGTTAGTTGTTTAGGTATTTATATGAAGGCTAAGTTCCAAGGTATTGAAATATTAAGACTCTTAGGGTATTTATAGTGTTCTTGATGAAAACCCCAATTGTGGAGCTTCAATTCATGTTAACATTATGGTTGCTTAGATTTGTGTAGGCTCACGTCTGAAAGTTAATAAACTTGAATTTACTTTCTAATAGGAAGAACAAGAGAGTAGATAAAATACTAAGGGTCTGAACGTTGAAATACTTAGTGAAAATAGATTCGGACATTTAACTTGGTATTAATTCTTATTACTGGATATGTTCTTCGGTAGAATCTCGAGATGTAAGTCAAAGTCATATCAAGATTGTTCTCAAAGATAATATCGAAACCCTTATGTATTATTTAATATCGATATATATATATATATATATATATATATATATATATATATATATATATATCATGTTGAAATTATATAGCCAACTCGAGATTTATATCGAGATGTTAGAATTGATATGTCAAAATGTTTGAGAGTGTAAAGTCGAGATCCTTGCCGAGATTTAAATCTAGTATTGATTTTGAAAGTATATTGAATAAAGAGACTCGACATAACATATATCTCGACATCTTTAGATATACAATGTCGAGATCAAATTCACACAAGCTCGAGATCCATCTTTGAATTCTATTTCGAAATCCCACAATCATGCTCAAAACCATGTCGAGATTCTTATGAATCTCGAAATGTTATTTTTTTTTAATTTAAGACAAGTTCGAAACTCTAGGATTTCGAAATTTATAGAAGTCGACATTAGGGTTTTCAAATTAAGCCAATTTCATGAAATTATAACTAGACTAACAAGCCCTAATTTTATATGTTTCTATAATTAGGGTTCGAAGGTTAGCGCATTGGGTCCTACATGTGTTATATGCTTCTATGAATTTATGTGATCCTACATGAATTATTTACATTATATGATTTTATGTGAGTCCTTACGTAATTTAATTACGTTATACGATGGCATGACACGCATACTCATGGCATGAGCATGTGCACGCACGACTAGTAAGAGAGTCAGAAAGACAGCGTGCATGAGTATAAAGATCGCTTAAAAGCGATATGTATATTTGCCGATATGGGCATTTGGGTCGACGCAATGATGAGTCACGGCTCTTTATGCTACCTAAATATATTACGGCAGGCCGACTGTCTGATTCACGAGAGGCAGGTAATACCTAAATATATTACGGCGATTCACGAGGCCGACTGCCTGATTCACGAGAGGCAGGTAAATATCTAATTATATTACGGCGATTCATGAGGCCGACTGCCTGATTCACGAGAGGCAGGTAATACCTAAATATACTACGGCGATTCACGAGGCCGACTGCCTGATTCATGAGAGGCAGGTAAATACCCCGTAGCGGGAGATGCAACCTGGAGGATGCGACTCGAGGGAATGAGCGGCACCGAGGGAACCTCGAGTGTTGGCGACCTCGTAGTAAGCTACCAGTGAGAAGCGCCCGCATGTCAAACCGCATTGGGATGGAAAGGCGCCTTAGGGTTAAAGAAAATTTGTGTACCCGGGTTAGCCTCTCAACGGGAACGCATTGGGATTGAAAGGCACTAGTAGCCTCTCAGAGTGGGCCGCATTGGGATTGAAAGGCACCATAGGGTTTAGCACAGATTGAGTACTCGGGTTTAGCCTCCCAGTGTGTGTACTGTCACTCGTTTATACTCTTAGGGTTTGAGCTCTATATGGTGCATACTAAGATTGAAAGCCGATGGGCCCAAATATGTTATGAATAGAATGAGAAGGATGTGAGAAGTCAATAGCATTGACGCGAATGCCTTCGCTATTTAGGTCACGTGCATTGCATGCATGGTTTTCACTTACTGAGCTTTATAAGCTCATTCCACGTTTTCATGTGTTGTAGGACCCCGCGATCACGGTACGTGATCATTGATGTGGACCGCGTAAAACGACCTCTTAAAAACGGCGATTAAAACGGTTGTTCTTCCTTTGCAATCTCCCAGGCGCGAATCCCTTACTCTCCGTCGACTACCACCGTCGAGCCTAACACTCAAAAACACGTCAGAAGGGGGCCGGGGTTGGTGCCGGCGTATCCCTCCGATGCTTAAGTCAGAAAACGGTGTGAAAATAGGTATTTTAGCTCGTGAGTCAGTTTTGGTCTTTCGAAAGCGTACCTGGAAAATGGATTAACGGTTACTATTTATCCTAACCTCACTTCATCTTGCTTTGACCTAGTCTTTCACCCTGGCCCGTGTTTCGCGCGGACCTCACGTAGAGAACGTGGCTTTCCCCACGATCCCACGTTCTCATCTCCTCCTCTTCCTTCCAGTTTCTTTCACGACCTCGTCTCCATCAAGCGGCATCATCCACTCGGGCTGTTCCTCCTGCTCGGGCTCTTGACTTACTCACGAGGTCTCGCCAACCCGATCTGGTCTCAGTTCCTCGGCCCTTCCCTTCTCGGGCAACTCATCTTCGAGCGCTTTCTTCTTCCTGATCTTCTCGGGCACTTCGTCCCGATCCGACTTCCTTTTCCTTCTTCTTAGTCCTCCTTCGGACTCGACTGCCTCGAGCAGGCTGTTTTCCATCTCGAGCCGCTCGCCACTCACTCGAGGTGTCTCTTCGCACCTTAATACTCGCGGGTTATTTATCGTTAACGCTATTTTACCGTTAGCTAGAAATCCCGAGGGTAACAATAGTCCCCCTAAATAGTCCAATAAGAGTGTAACGAGTATTTGGACGTCAGCTATCGGTAAAATAATTGGTCACGGAGCCTTCCGACCCCTCTCGATGAACCTTATCGGGTGTCTTAGTACTCGGGCATCATACCACCCTTCCTCTTTTAACCTTACCTCCTCAAGCCACGTCACGATTCCCTTTGGGCGGGAAACTTGCCGCCCATCATATCACGATCAGATCACTTTCTCCACGTGGCTCTCATCCAACGGCTTGACGTCGCTTCTTTCTTTTCTTATTTTCCGTGCCCTTCCCCTTCCCTTAGGGTTTTCGATCTTCGCCTCCTCCATTTTCCCATATCTTCTCTCTCAAAACCGTCGGCGCGTCAGTTTCTTCCTCAAATCGACATTTCCTTCCGTGCGATTCGTCTTCTCTGCCATCACCACCGGTAAGTTACTCCTCTCTCTTTTTCTCTCTCGTTGATTTCGTTTGTCTCTGCCTTGATTTTCGCCTGTGAGTCACATGATCGTAGCCATAGGTGCTGTTTCCAGTTTTACTCCGTCCCCCTTTCTTTTCCTTTCATGTATCTCTGTATTTACCCCATTAGCTATTTTAGGATTTCATCCCTTTTCGTCATGAGCAGCCCCGCGACTTCGTCTTCCTCAGTCCATTCGATTTCATTTTTGACCTAAGCTACCCAGAATCCCGTCTTCTTCTTCATCACTTTTCGCTTCATTTCTCAATGCCATGGAGGTCCTGAGTAAATTCCCTGACCTCGATATTTTTCGCCCCCATCAGATTGTAGGGTACCCTAGCGAGAAAGTCTTTCTCCGAGCTTTAGCCGACCAGACCTCACAAATGGAAGAATTTCGTGAGGAGATCAAGCTCCCCTGGGATGAAGTAAACATTTCTTCTCTTCGCGCATCTCACATCCCTCTGATTTTCGATAGGGCCGGGCTGAGTCCTGAATTCGAAGTCAGGATTCCTGGGCCTCGGGACGTGGTCGGCGGCCCTCCGAAGGATTTCATACCTTCTTTTTGGATCAGCTGGACATGGGCGTCCGCTTTCCTCTTGCCCCTTTCATAGCCGAACTTTGCAACCATTACCAAATATCCCCGAGTCAATTGACACCCAATTCTTACAGTCTTCTCCTTTCTATGGCGATTCTTATCGAATATTTCCACCTCCCCTTTTCTCTCTCCCTTCTTCTCTCCTTCCTGAAAATAAATCAGAAGGAAACCGGCAAATTCTTCTTCTCTTCCACCGCTCCGACAGAATTTCTTCTCGGGAATCCTTCCTCTCACGAGGGATGGATGAAGATTCTTTTACGTCCGTTCTCCCGAAGGAAGTCCCGAGAACGACACCACCGATAAATGGCCCAAAGCCATATCTATATCCACTCCTCTTCCTCTTGCTCCCGATGCAGTGGTTGAGAGGTTCATGGAAGTCCTCGGGTGTCGAAGCTTCAGCGCTCCTGAGATTGTAAAGGATGATTTACTCTGCCATTTTCGTTATTGTTCCAAAGGGCTAACAGTAGATAATTTAGGTATATCCTATCAGCTTTCTACTTCTCTTCCTCATCTTTATCTCTAACTTGATCTCTTCCCGATAGATTCACGCATGGACCTCGCCGACCTGCTATAAATACAAGAGCAGATGAAGAAGGGAGGTTCCTCTAAGGCTCCTCCTTCTGCCTCCGTTAATCGGGCTCTCAACAAAGGCAAGGGTAAAGCCCCAGCCACCTCCTCGGGATCCCCCAAACCGGCTGCGAAAAGGAAGGCATCTGCCGCCCCGAGCAGCTCTGTGGCGAAGAAAACTAAATCTGGTGCCCGGGGCCAAGCACGGGCGCCGTCGAGGGCCCTCCTTCCCCCACGGACCCCGTCGAGCAACCCGACTACTTCCATCGCCCTCGCGGGGCTCACTGTGTGGAATTTCTTTGGGGTTTCCGGAACGAGGCCAACCAATCTCACCTCTCGAATATGAACCCCGGGAGTTCTTCCCTCTCTTTGCTCAACATATGGGTTAGGTATCAACTTTCTTCCTATTCTTTATTCTTCCGCCTGCATCACATTCCTTCAATCCTAATTACTCCCCCTTTGCCTACCAGAGTTTTGCTTGTGGCGCCGAGGCCTTGGAGAGGATGATTTTCATGCACGAAGACTGCATCGCTCTTACCAACTCTGAGAAGAAATTGAAGGAGGAACTGGCTAAGGTCAAGGAGGAGGCCAAACTGAGGGAAGACGAGCTGAAAAAGCAGGTGAAAATTGCTCGTGTCGAGTCGGAAAAGGCGGTGAAAGCCCTTTCTAAGGAGACAGGGGCTCGGGAGGAGGCGGAGAGAAATTTTCGCGATCTAGAGGAGAGCGTCGAATGGGATTATCTACCTCGGGAGGCTTATGGGAGGTAGGTCGTCACGTACTTCAAGTACGGTTTCTGGGGATGCTCCATCAAATTCGTAAGGTCTGGGCGTGCCCCAAGTGGATGTTCGACTTTCTAGACGCCGATCAAGCTCTCGCCGAGTGTCCTCCCGAGGGGTATAAACCTGAGTCGATAGCTCAGGGGGGTTCCGTTACAAGGACAACTAATGAAATCAAGCACAATTACAAATAGTATTCTACAATCTCCCCATTTGTGCTTGATTGCGTCTCCGTGTCGTTTGTCCTTGTCGGGCGTAATATGATCTTCGCAAGCCCAGCGAATGCTCGTAGTTCCTCAGAGTGATCCTAAGCTCCAGTCGCTCCTCGATATCTTCAAGCAATTCCATTAGGAGCCGCTGTTCTCTCACGAACCTGTGGATCCTCAGCATAGTGTCTCTGTTGATTTCTTCCAACCTCTGCTCGATGTTTTTCCTGACGACCTTGAGCGTCCCATCGCAAAACTTATGAATCTCAGTCTTCAGCATCAACCTATTCTTTTTTGCTATTGGATTGTGGTAGGTGATGCCTAGGACTGAGCTGATGTGCACGTATTGTTGGGAAGCCCTTCGATCTCAGGTCCTTTGTTGAGTGGAGCGGTCATGTTGACCTTCTTCATATTGTTCTCCAGAGCCATCTGAAGGTCGTGTGCGGCATAGTACTTGACCTGGCGCAACATGAACCGGTAGAGCCCTTCGAGGCCTTCTGTCTTGATGAAGCCCTGAGGACCTTTGTACTTCTCCTTGTATAGCTGATAAAGACGGTACACTTCATCGGCGGGGAGGTACGGCAGGTCGCTCTCGCTCAGTTCCTCTCGGGTCCCGTTCACTTGAGCGATGATGTAGTGAGGTGTTGGAAGTCCTCCTTTGTCATAGTAGACGCTGAGTAGTTGCTTATTGGGGAGAGACTCTTATAATGGCTCTTGGCTTGTGTCTTAGTCATCCCCAGCCTAACATCAGGTCCTAGTTTGGTCAGCATCCAGAGGTAGGTCATCCTCTTCTGCTGATCCCAATGAGAGATCCCTCTGAGCTCGAACTCGTTCGGCTTCTTCACTCTGTCTGGAGACCTCCAAATATTCTCACGAACTTCTTCGAGTAAGGGAATTTCAATTTGAATGTTTTCCCATTGCGTGTCGATCCGGACGGTCCCTGGCGTTAGCCTTGGAGAGGGAACCGCCTGTTGAGCTATTAACTCTGGTAGCCTTGGGATAACTCGCTCGTAGTCTTCACCTTCCTGAAGCTCGTCGTCTTCTATGATTACGAGATCTATGGACGCTTGTTGTAGAAAGCGCCAAACGTCGTGAAGCCGTTGTCTTTGATGCTCCTCGGGCATGGAATGGGTCATCCACTAGCCTTCGAAGATGTACTTGTCTAGGGCCTCGTGTGGATTGACGTCATGTCGAGAGTGTCCCGGTTGGTCTGGAGCGACAGAGTGGCTTGGGTAGCTGCTAGAGCTACAAGCATCGCAGCGCTTGCTTCTTCTTCCGGAAGCAAGGGGCTTGGGTAGATCAGTGGTGTGGGCGGAGGCGTCCTGAGGTGAAAGGTTGGTGGGTCGATGTGGGCGATGCGGTGCGTGGTGTGGGTAGTTTGGGCTTGGTGGGTGGTTTGTGTTTGGGCTCGGTGGGTTTGTGTTTGGGTTGTTTGGGTTTGTGTTTGGGTTGTTTGGGTTTCACCAGCTCCAGCGCTTGTCTGCGTGGCGCCCGAGCCTTGTCCTTGGCCACTTGTAGATGTCCTCGGCCTCTTCTCCCCTCATGTGGGTCCTGATCGTCAGGATCGTCATGTCTGCGCCGTGAGTGGCAGCTTTGGCCGCGGCAGGTGTCGGTCGGTGGCTCACGATGATCCACCAATCGCCGAGAGAGGGATTCTTCTTGAGGCGATCGGATGGTCAGGCCTATCAAACGGCCGGAGTATGTCGTGGAGCTCGGTAATTGGGATTGTGTATAGGTTGATGAGGATGGAGGAAGTGGCTAGAGGGTCGGTGGGTGTGGGTTATGGAGGTGTGGGGTTGGTTCGTGACGACGGGCCTTCAGAGGCAGGTGCTTTCCCGGTATCTCTTCGGGATGCCTCGAGTGCTTGGAGTACTCTCTCTGTGATCTTTTCTTCCATTGACTAGACAGCGGCAGAGAGAGCGGCCTGGAACGGTTCGTTCGTCACGAAGGGTGCGGACGCCTCCATGGATGGACCAGGACGACTGACGTCGCCTGTTATTAACCCTTGAGTAGACACCGACTCTTGGGGTTGGCTCACAGTCTGTTGAGGTTGTGACTGTATGAGACTTCCACCCAATCCTCGAGTCGAATCCGAAGGATTCGCCTCTATGGGTGTTGAGCAGACTCTGGTTGTGCCTGCGAACCAGACACTATGTAAGTTGGTTGCGGCTCAAGATTGAGCGATGAAGTGCCAGCAACACTTGTCGTTGTGGGAAGCGGAGTATCTGGTGCGACGGTGACGGCCGGAAAGAGAGACTCCAGTTGAATGCTCAGTCTTTTGGGAGTCCTCCTGATCAGACTGATTTCCTCGTCAGACTCTGTGTCAGACGGGGTGGCCGTGTGAGGAGTGAGGTCACGATAGACGTCCTCCAGTGCCTGATCCGTCACCGGTGGAAGAGAGCTTTGCCCCATTTCCGTTTCGGGCTGTGCCTCTTGTTGAAGAACTTCCTCAAAAGTATCTTCGAGCACGCCTACATGATACGTGCACTTCCACTTGCAATTCGATTGTAGGAGCCTCGAGTTCCATCTCTGTAGCCACGACGTCTATCAAAGTATCTTCGACGTCGGGCATTGGCTCTTCGACCAAAAGAGACTCCTGTTGAAGCTCCTGAGCGACAACATCGATCATCGTGTCGTCGGGGCTTGGTTAGTGTTGTTGCGGTTGGGGAGGGCTCACATGTACATCTGCCGGGGGCCCTCTAATCATCTGCTCCGTTAAGTTGTGAGGCGACCCTACTTTTCTAATTAGAATTATTGACGGATTTCCGCAACGTAAGCCGCGGAAGGCCCGTCTAATTAAAACTTTTTCCTAAAAGATATTATAATACAACAAAATATTATTTTACATAATAGTATTTGTACAATGGGTCGAAGCCCCAAAATGTCAAAAGATTAAAAACCCTATCGCCGCTCCACAAGTCTTCATCCATGTACCGCCCCGCCCTCAAAAGTCCGTGGAGCACCGCCACCAGCCGCCTCAGTCTTGACGCGTGTCAGCGTCAGACTCGGTACCTACAACACGTAAACACTGAGCAAATTGCCCAGTAGGTGAATAAAATGCAATGCAGCGTGCACTCATTCCAATTCCCAGTTCTCACAACATGATATAATGCACGCTCGTCCTCACATTTCTATCGTATCTCAATATCAGGGCCCTAGGCTGGACTCGGCACCTCGCGCGCAATAAAATAAAATATATCGTCTGGTCGCTAACGACAGACTAGCGGTGCCCACGCCGATAGTGCGCTGATCGATCACGTCAACGTCCTCCTATCAGGTCGCCCCTTCCGCTACACAACTCGTCCGACGGTTTGCAGCTCGGGTCGCTCACGCCCGAGTAGACAGATCGCTCACGTCTGTCTCCCGTCAGGTGCCCAGCGAGTCCAACCTCAACTCCGCTACGAGTCTGACTGCCAAAATCGGCACGCACTACCCCGCTCAATCGACACCTTAAGTCTTAAGGTGTCACCACTAATGTGGTCATTATCCCTCACCATGTCGTGCGATGTCATGCATATACGTGATACACATGAAACGAGATGTCACATAAAACATACGTAAAACACGTAAATCACATAAGTCACTTAAATCACAGAGTCTCATGGAAATACATAAATTCACATTTGTGTTTACGTATTGTAGATGGATAATCCACCTACCTGTCCTCCTGCTAGCGTCAAATAAAAAGTCCGATGTAGTCCCTATATATCGATCCTCTGAATATAATAAATATTCTCATATTAATAGATTTACTAAGTCACATAAATATCGAAAATGCTAAAATTTATCAAAACCCTAAAATTATCAAAATCCTAAAATCGCGAAAACCCTAAATGGTGAAAACCCTAATTTGTTGAGAGCTACTTAGTGCCGAAAATTTTGTTGGGGTTAAATGTCGAGATTGGTTAGAAGTATTAAATGTCGAAATGGCATGGAGAAATGTCGAGACTTGGCTAGTTAAAATAACATGGAAAATGTCGAATTGAGGTAGAAGATGTCGAGACCTAATTAAATGTCGATACTTAACTTTTGTCGAATTAACTTATGCATGGCAAATGTCGAATTGATAGTAGATGTCGAGACCTAGTTAAATGTCGATACTTTGTAAATGTCGAAGTGTTTGTATCAGTTTTAAATATCGAAATGAGACTGAGGATGTCGAGATTTATACTAATGTCGAGATCATTCTTATCACTTGTCGACATCTTATAGCTATCAAGACCTTATCGAAATCTTACCAATATAAATGTCGAGGTTATTATATCGACATTCTATAAATGTCGAACCCCTCTAAAACAACTATACATGTCGAGATTATATGACATAGAAATATCGATATCATTGTATGTGTCGACATCTTACAAATGTCGAAATCAATAACTTTGAAATTGTATAATTCGAATTCTATCTATGAAAGAATCATTTGATCTCGAGATTTAATTATCACACATTTCGACATTTGCATCAAACAGCTCGAAACCTAACTATGGTAGGATACCATATCGAGATCTTCCAAGATCGTGCTTTTCCTAAAAACCCTAAAACAGTTTTAGCACCTAAATCTCTTGAAAGCTTCGATCAAAAAGTTATCCTTTCTAAGAACAGTTTAAATTCCATAAGAACTTTAAACATATTTAAAGTACGAAAATTCTAACTTATATAAAACCTAATCTCACATACTTATTTACACTGGACATACTTAGGGTATGTTACTTACGAGTTAAACCTATAAAAATTATAGTAAAAATTATACCTTTTCTCGAAGTTAAATTCGTTCTTTGATAGCTGATCTTCCTTCTTCTTCTTCTCACTTGGGGTTTCGATAGTTCTTTACTAATAAGATATAATGTGTAATTTCTATTCTTATCGTTACTAGACTTTACGTATACAACTATCTAAATGACATCGACACTTTACTGATCTTTATCTAAGTTCATGAAATAGTATTATTTTATTGATTCTTAAATCCTCCTTTGCAGCTAAGGAATCGATGCTACACCAATTAATTCTAATGTTTAATAACATCTCTTATAATATTAATTTACTTCTATTTCTCTCAATCGATGTTGAGATTTTGGAATTTTTATTTCTATACTTCAAATATAACCCACTACTACTTATTGTAATGTTATTATTAATATTTGCTAATCCTATAGCTAGGTTTCAGAAAATAATTTGAACCCGATATAATTAATAGTTTTGTTCCGAACTTTAATTTTCGCATCAATATTCCTAATTCATAAATTTTCATAATTATATTACATCCAAATCCCGTATTAAATTTCACGGGTATTACAAGTTGTGTTCCGGCAGAATCTCTGATACTCAGCTCCCGCGGGTCGGCGAGCCTGAGTAAGTTGAGTGAATCGCATCGACGGTTGGTCCAGGTCCGTGAGCCGTGGGTTATGGAACAACTTAAGCCTGTGCGGCTGGTAGTTTCCACCAGGAGGCAGCCGAGGGATGTTCTCTGCATGAAACTCCATGAACTCCTGATGATTACACTGAACCATCGAGCATAGGGCACATTCTTCGACCTTCGATTCTCCTTTAGCCGAATCTGGTCCGCGAGGTAGTTCCAAATTAGCTGTGAGTAGTCATAATTTCTTAAGAAGGCGATCCCGTGGAAGATCTTTAAAATATTGCTGTTGCCCTTATCGAATCCTGCGTGCTGGGTGACAGACACTTATTCACTATTCCGAATAGTGTCTTCCACGGGTGTGGGATTCCGCTGCTCTGGACCTGGGCCAATCTTGTGCGCGGCGGTTGGTATCCCATGTGTAGAATGTCCTGAATCATCTCTGCGTCCGTCGGGAGCGGGTCGTAGTTATCGTTGTGAGGCAAGTCCAGTATAATGCCGAACTGGCTCTTGCTCATGTGAATATGCCGCGTCCCGATTCGGGTCATGAAGGAGAATGTCCCATCTGCTACGGCTCCTGTATGCATCCCCAGAACTGCTGGAGATAGACCATCGGCACCGATGCGGTGACAGTTAACGCATGCCAGATGGGGTGGCCTCTGAGTATGGATACGATGATCTCGTCCGGGCACCGAAATGTGTCCAGATCGAGCTGAAAGTTCGTATCCTGAACCTTCAAGTACAGATTGTGATCGTATATGTGGTTGTATCTTGGATAGCGATCCATCTGAATAAATAAGATACATAAAAGTTTATTAGTTCAATTTTATTTTCAGTCGAAGTATGAATAAATTTCATCAAACTATAGTAATATCGCAAGTAATAGCATGTTCGATGAATTTTGAATTGAAATCATATCGAATGCATAGTATATGCTCAATTTGAAAAATCGTAATGGCATGAATGTAATTTCGAATGAAGTATGAATCGCGTGAAAATAGTTCATGCCGAGAAACGAACACTGTTCATGCCGAGAAAATTTCGCTCGATAAAATTGATTTTGAAAATGATTTCCCATGCGTTGATTTCAATTGTAATGACTCAGTTCGATTTTCGATCGAGAAAATTTTATTCACAAAGGTACGCTACAGAGTAAAAGACTTAGTAAAATTTCTAAGTATTGAAGTTGAAATTGATACTGTAGTCGACCTATTTTACGATCGAGAAAAATTCCGTGTAAATTTACGATCGAGAAATTATTTCTCAGGTAAATTTACTATCGAGAAATTTTCCTCGATTGAATAAAATTTCGATTTGAAATTTGTCGAGCGGAATGTGATTTTCGATTGTAAGTAAAATAATTGTTGCGATATAACTTTATCGAGAAATTAGTCAACGAAAGACTAAGTCAATCGTCGAGAAATTTTCAACCAATTAGATCTCAGGCGGCGAATTTTGCGATCGAAAAATTAAGTGTTGAAAATTAATTTCTCGCTGCTAAATTTTTGCGATCAATTGAAATTGAATCGAAAATTTCTATTTTGCGATAGTAAGTTTTACGCTCGATAAAATTAGCATCTATCTAATCAGTGCGTAAGTTTTTCGCTCATAAAACTCCTAATTAGATTTCTCGATGTAAGTAAATTTTTCGGTCAAAATCTTCTATCGTGGCGACTAAATCATAATTTTACCCATCGAAAAACTAATTCTTCACAAACAGTATCTCAATTAAATCGGAATTCAATTAAGACTGTTTGCGATCGACAAAGTTCTTCGATGGCTTTAAAAACTCAAATACCCAGTTTCATCAAAACTCAGATTACAGTCGAAGATGCAGATCCATTCTATCAGATTCATAGAGAATATCGAAACTATCTTAAGTGCAGGCATTAAACTCAGATAAAGTTCAAAATCAAGCCTAAACACTATGAAACAGTATGCGATTTTCTCAGTTTTTAAGAACAGTCGAGAAACTAACATAAATCATGCGAAAAACTACAAAATGCAGATGCTAACGAAGTTAAATCACACGCAAATGGTAAAAGATTCTCATTTCTACCTTAAACAGACAATTCGTGTTGAAGATCGAAAGATTTTTGAGAAATTTGAACTGTCTGTGAAAGTTTTTCGCGAGATAAATTTTGCGATTTAGGGTTGCGTGAGAAAAAGTTTTTCGACTGACAAAAGTTAAACTTTTATTAACTATCATTAAGTCAAATGTTGGGTTTGCGATTGGACGTTTTGCGATTAAATGGATCAGGCCCATTACTATTTGCGCTCGAGAAATTTTTGATTTGAAAATTTCCTCTCAATTCAAATTTTTCGATCGCAAATTATCGCGGCCAATCAAAATTGTTCCCAACACTGTTTACGATCGAGAAACTTATGATCGTGAATATCTTCTATCTAGTTTCTCGATAGTACGTACTTCTAAAATTTTCAGATTGACCCCTATTTCAAAATAAAACCCTTTGTAAGACTCCCCCTTAGTATTTAAAATAAATGCAATTAACTCCCTGTATTGTCCGTGTAGTAACGTCTAGCTCCCCTGGCAGAAGTTTGAAAATCTGTACCACTTAGAGATAAGCGTTAGAAATAATGGAGTTAATCAACAATTATTTTTGACAATTTTATCTTTGAAATATTTGGTCTTGTGTCTAGCTCCTCTCTTTGTAGTTCGACGTCTTGCTCCTTAATTCTGAAATTCTCAGAGAAAAACGTCAAAATATTTGGAGCTAATCTACAAGTCTTATATTTGCTCCCCCTCAAATGATGCACAAGAATTGACTAATTATGCAATCATATGAAATCAATTCAAGTCACGAGCACACAAATTTACCAAGTAAGCATGTATACATGGTCCCCGAAAACATGTACTTTAAAATATTGTGTGAGGTAGAAGCAATGAAAAATTTATCGCATTTAAACAATTCAGCACCAATGCAATCTAAAATTGCATTTAGAATGTGCGATATACTAAAGAAAATTTGCATTTATTCAATTCAGTGCATATGAAACATAACATTTCATGTCAAAAAATGTGCGAATTTTATTATTTTATTATTTATTTATTAGTATATATATATATATAATTTTTTTTTATGTATATGGGGTCAGATTATTTTGATTCGATCAAATCGTCACGCCTAAAATTTTACGAGACATTTGAAAGAAGAAAATGCCGTCAAGTCATGTCGTCAAACTAAAGTCATAAGTTCATAGACTGGTCCATGTCGACAACTCTCACCATGTTCGCTCTTGCTCTCAATTAGCTATCTTGGGATTTTTTTTTATTTTTATCACTCAAGTCAACACAAGCAATTTTATGTCAATTTACCTGTGATCGAGGCATTTTTAATCATTTCACCTAAGCGAGAGACCGTCTATGTGGAATCAAAGGGTTGTAAGGGTTATAATTTGGCTAGGACTTAGAACGGAAGGAATTTAAAGAAAATGAGCTTATCTCTTCACCGTCTTCCAATCCTACGTCCGTCTCCCTTTTTTTCGGCGTCTTTCTTCTTTTTAATCTTTTCTCCCTCTTTTTCTTTTAAGAACTATCCCTTTTTATGTTATGCTCAAGCTGAAGCTCCGCTTCTCCATGAGGCTCTAGGAGATTATCGTAGGCGAAGTTCTTCTTGTTGGTTCTCGGGCCGATACTGAGCTCCTCTTCTCTTAATCCCTATTGAGGTTTCAGAGATTATCAATTTGGGGAAGTTCTCAGTTATGGAATTCGTACCCGAGGCTGCACTTCTCGTTCCCGATATAAGACCGGATTATCGTTGGAGAAGTTCACTTCGTGGTGCTCCTCTTCCAGCCGTTCTGATGAGCGTACGAGATTATCGTTGGAGAAGTTCACAGCAGGATCCATGCCACTTTCTACAAGGTAGTCGGAAGGGCGGTTCCTTTGATCTGATTTTTGCGCGTTGAGCAATGCCTTCTTTTGTCATCATCTTAGTTTTTCTTTTGTTATCTCCCCCTCTTTTCTCGTTTGAACAACCATTCGAAGAGTATAAAGTTCGGTTGAAGGCTGGGAATGGGTTTTAAATGAAGAAAAGGACATCGGAGAAGGCTCAAAGTGGATGACTAAGGGCTAACGTGGGGAAATTTATATAAGGCCGAATGAGGAATATCCTAAACTCCCTTATCATTTTCCGAACGATCTAACGCAAGATGAGTATGAAGCCAAGATCATTAGTTAAGACAAGCAATTGATGTGTGACTCACTCGAGAAATAGATCCAAAGAAAGGAAAATATGACAAGGCTTGAATCCTCACATTTATAGTGGCTTTGTGTCTAGTGGAGCAACCTAATGACCTTTAGACACAAGAATGCGACTTAGACCGACAAAATTAAGCAATTAAATCGATCGCATGTCGGGGTAAAATTCTAAGTGACTTTAGATCAAAGCATCCTAATGGATTTCGTCATACCCCATTATATTATATATAGAAATATATATATTATTATTATTATATTTTTATTTATTTTTATCATGCAAGATAAGAACAAATAAGCATAGAAAACACATGGAATAGAGCATGTGATAGCACAGAAGATCAGGTAATGCACATATTACGGAAGATTCAACATGCCTAATTTTCCGACAAGGAATTGAAATCGTTTCTCATCCAATGCCTTGGTGAAAATGTCGGCTAGTTGAAACTCAGTGTCCACAAGTACATCTCTATCGTGCCTTTTTCTACGTGATCTTTGATGAAATGATATCTAATGTCATGTGTGTTTTGTCCGTGAATGATGAACAGGATTGCAAGTAATGGTGATTGCACTCTGACTATCACTATATATGGGTATATTATTTAGATTGTACCCATAGTCGCGAAGCTGTGTCCGCATCCACAGCATCTGTGAGCAACAGCTGGCGGCAGCTACGTATTCTGCTTCGGCCGTCGAAGTCGACACACAGTTCTGCTTTTTGGATGACCAGCAAACCAGCTTTTCGCCTAAAAATTGAGCGCCACCAGACGTGTTTTTCCTGTCTATTCGGCAACCTGTATAGTCAGCGTCAGTGTAGCCGATGAGTTTCAAATTCGTACCCTTTGGATACCTTAGGCCAAGGGTAGAGGTGCCCTTAAGGTAGTGTAAAGTTCGTTTGACCGCGAGCATATGGGATTCTTTGGTATCGGCTTGAAAACGGGCACAAGCACGTGGCAAACATGATGTCCGGCCGGCTCGAAGTAAAGTAGAGAAGAGATCCAATGATACTGCGATACAGTGTGATGTCGACCGACTTGCCAGAGGGATCGGCATCTAACTTGCAGCTTGGTGACATAGGAGTGCTGAGAGTCTTGCTCTGGTCTTGATGAAATTTCTTCAGAATATCCTTGATGTATTTTGTCTGACTGATGAAAATTCCATCATTAAGCTGCCTGACTTGGAGTCCTAAGAAAAATTGCATCTCTCCCATGACTCATCTCGAATTTGCTCTTCATGAGATCTCCAAACTTCTTGCAGAGCCGAGGATTTGTTGATCCGAAGATGATGTCGTCGACGTATACTTGGACGACCATCAGATCTTTGTCATGCCATTTAATGAAGAGGGTTGTGGCTATCATTCCTCGTACGAATCAGACTTCACGAGGAAATCACTCAGGACATCGTACCAAGCACGTGGGGCTTGTTTTAGTCCATAGAGAGCTTTGTCCAAGCGATAGACATGATCGGGATGTTCTTGATCAACGAAACCTTCTGGCTGAGCGACATAGACTTCTTCTTTTAACACGCCATTGAGAAAGGTGGTTTTAACATCCATCTGATAGACTTTGAAGTCTTTGTGAGCCGCATAAGCCAGCAGGAGGCGGATAGTTTCCATATGGGCAACAGGTGCATAAGTCTCGTCGTAGTCAATGCCTTCCTGTTGATTGTATCCCTTAGCCACTCCTTGCTTTGCTCCGAATCACTTCACCATCTTCATTCTTCTTATTCTTGAAAACACATTTAGTTCCAACCATTGTTTTCCCATGTGGACGGGTACCAAGGTCCACACTTGAAGACGTTCGAATTGATTGATCTCCTCTTGCATTGCAATTGTCCAATCCGGGTCTCGATGTGCGTCTGCTACTTTGGTAGGCTCGTTTTGGCTCAGGAAGCAACTGAAAAGACTATGTTGACGACGTGTCCTCACACCAACCGAAGGATCGGCAATTATCTGATCAACCGAGTGACCTCTCGTCCACTTGCGCTCATGAGGCAAGGCTGAAGTCGATGCGTCAGCCATCTGTGGATCTAGATTACCTATAGTCTCAGATTGATCATTTGTCTAAGGAAGTTCCAATACTGCACATGGATTGATCGTCTCAGATGATACTTCCTCGATGACCACTGTAGGTTCTTCGGTGTTCTGTGGCAATTCTGAATCGAGTGGGGTAGAGGTGTGAGATGAACTTGGTACGTCGGTCTCGTTTGGTAGAGAATCCATTGTTGGTGTCGTCGTGTATGACCGATATACCGGTTCGAAGAGAGAATCCAAGTCGTCTATTGCAAGTCTCGTTGCTTCGTCTGACACTGATCCTGAAGTTGTTGCCGTCTTCTGTTAGTTTTGTGCCAACACACCAGTGATTACGGGTTCTGAAATGTTGTCTTCAGAAGCCAACGGGTTAGGCACGGGTCCTGGACTGAATTGTCCAGAAGCCATTTCGGCCACTTCGTGGAAAGTGACATTATAGCTTTCCTTAATAGTTCGGTTGGACTTGATGTATACTCGGTATGCTTTTGATGTTGAAGAATACCCGACAAATGTGGCTTCGAATGCTTTAGGGTCGAACTTTGCACGTTGCTCTCGGTCGTTCGCCACAAAGCACTTGCACCCGAAGACTTTAAGGAAAGAGATGTTGGGCACTCTATTGTGAAACAAGCGGTATTGACTGCTTCAGCCCATAGAAAGTGTGGAAGTCACGATTGGATCAGCATTGTACGAGCGGCTTCCACTAGTGTTCGATTTTTCCTTTCAACGACCCCGTTTTGTTGAGATGTTTTTGCGGCTGAAAATTGTTGACTTATTCCAAGTTTCTGATAAAACTCACTGAGGCGATTGTTCTTGAACTCAGTGCCGTTGTCTGTTCGAACAACTTGAATAGTCTGTTGCAGCAGATTTTGAGTCGTGTTCACAAAATTGATAATCAAGTCACCAGTCTCATCTTTCGTTCGGAGGAACTTAGTCCACGTGTAGCGAGAATAGTCATCCACAATCACTAGGACATACTTTCTTCCATTGATACTCTGAGTCTGCATCGGACCACAGAGATCCATGTGAATTAGTTCCAATGGTCGAGAAGTAGACGCGATTTGCTTGACGTGATGAGATGCTCGCTTCATTTTTCCTAATTGACATGCCAAACAGTGATGCTCCCTTTGTAGTTGTATAGTTGGAAGACCGTGGACCAACTTCTTCGTAGAAAGACGTTGGTGAGCTTTCATATTCAGATGAGACAGTCGTTGATGCCTAGGCTGTTCCTCTGTAAATCAGTCTGTGAAATAAGGCATACAGCTGTCGAGGGCTGCACAGATGTCAGGTTGATCGTGTAAAGATTGGATTCCGAAGTCCTTGAAGGAGTTCTGTGTCCTGACTATCCAAAATTCTGCACCGGTCAGCATGGAAGACCACCTGGAAGCCTTTGTCACAGAATTGTCCTATGCTAAACAAGTTATGGCGGAGGCCTTCGACGTACGAGACATCTTTGATGGTCAGATTTTTCAGAGTGATATCCCCAAGTCCTAGAATCGGGGCTGAATCGTTGTTGCCAAATCTGACTTTGTCGTTGGGTCGGTCTTTGTAGTTGCTCAGCAGCTCTTTTCTACCAGTCATGTGTGTGGAGCAACCAGAGTCGAGGTACCACACATGATGGATCTACAAAATAATTTAAAGAGCTTTAGGTACCCACTCAAACATGGGTCCTCTCGGATTAGCGGAATTAATTTTGGTTCAGATATGACTCCTAAATCTATTTTTGGAAGAGTCTTAATAACCAATTGCACTTTTGAAAAAGTGGTGTTGGGTTTTGCCTCTATAGGAGACTTGGCTCTTTTGGCTTTTGTCGTCCTAGGCGGAGATTTAGGAACCCATTTGGGTCGAACCTTACAGGAAGGTTAATTTGAGCATGTACAAATGCTTTGGAGGGTTTGACTGAGGAAAAGATCTTTTCTTGTGATAGTCTCCTAAGGTGCTTGGGGATTTAATTTCTACGGGATACCTTAGGTGAGCACATTCATGTATAGCGCCATAAGCTTTTTTTATGGCTGGATCTTGTTTCCTAGGTGTCTTTCTTGTGGCATTTGTTTCAGAATGATTATTTTTTGACGTAGAGCCTATTTCGAAGTTGGTGCTTCTAAAAGTGATCGGCTGAAGTGAATAAGTAGAAGCAACTATCTTAAACGTGGAAATAGCTGTTTTATTTCTACGAATGTCTTTTATCATAACAGAAGGAGTAGCATGCTCAGAAACATTTCAATCTAATGGCTCCTTCTTTATCTTAGTGCTAGACACTCTCGCGTTTGTTTTTAGTGCTGACGCTACGCTCCCTGTAGACGTAGGTAATGTGAAATTAGTCATAGCACTTTTAACAAATTATCTTTACAATATTTATCTTTCAAAGGCGATTTTTCATTTTCACGCTTTTTGTAATAGCGTGAGAGGTAGTTTGTGGGGACGAGGAAGCCTTGAGATTTTCCATCTCCTTAAAGAATTTTTTCTTTTCAGCTTCGAAATTCTCTCGTTCTTTTCTAACTTAGCCTGTGACTCCTCTATCTGTTTTATGATAGGAGGTTTGTAGAGAGAATTTTTATATTTAATGGCTTTAACTTCCTCGTGGTGTGTTTGAGAATCAGAGGTAGAATTTGAACTAAATTGCAGACAGGAGTTAGAGTTTCTTTCCTATTTTTGTCCCTTTCATTTAGTTCTTTGTAGTCAAAGGGGATTTCTGGACCATGTGGACCTTGTCTAATGGACGAATCGAAAGTATTTGCATAAGATGATTCAGTAAAATTTCTAAGAGAGGTTATTCCTAAGCGCATGTGTTTAACATCATATATTTCTTTCTTTTGTAAAACACACGGGTTAGTGAAACCTATGCCTTCTATAGGATTATATAACTCTATATCCTTGGGCTTATTCAAAAATATCGTCTGTTCGGAGTGTCCCCTACGCGTAACTATATCGTCTAATTTCTTTACTTTGGCATATAGTTTCTTGCGTTCCTCACCTAGGAGAGCGTAATTATTTTCCACTTAGTTTCGCGGCTTGACTGGCATCGAAATCCTTACTAAGCTCACTAATCTTAGCATTCGATGTTTCTAATTCAGCTTCTAAGTTAGTGATCTTAGAGGTAGCTTCGGTTATCCTACAATTTAAAATGGCTTTCTCGTTGAGATTTCTAACCAAGCAATTGTAGTTATTTGCTAGCCTATATTCTAATTCCTTAATCTTTTCGCTATGTTGTCCTAGTTGAGGTTGACTAGTCTCTCTAGACTGGAGGCTCTTGGTAAGTTCATCTATTTTTGCACTAGAGCTCATAAGTTCTTGTTCGAGACTATCTATCTTCTCCTGAGCTCTCTCAAGTTCGTTCTCTACTTCCTTTATACTTTTCTGCTCACGTTTCATGTTAGCATATTGCTTTTGATATGATTCTAACATGGTCAATAATGTGGAAGGAGTGTCTACCTCATTTGAAGACGTGGATGCGTTGTCGTCGTCCGTACGAGTGGATGTTTCGGCGTCCAATTCGTTGTCGAGACGGGCCATGAGGGCTAAGTTCTCTTCTTCGAAGCTCGACGTATCCTCGATCCATTGGTCATGTTCGGCCATGAGAGCTACTCCAGCTTCTTTCTGTTTTGTCAATTGAAGCTTCCTGGAGTAGTAGTTTGCATCTCTTTTCTTCGGGAGAGTGCATTCTCTGGCGAGGTGACCTGCTTTGCCACAATTAAAGCATTTGTTAGCTCTTTGGGATTCTTGACTTCGGAACTCTCCGGAGCACGTTCTTTGTTCTTTGAGCTTGTAGTCCGAAGTCTATTGGTTGAGGTTGAAGACTTCTTCTTGAAGTACTTCTTGCTCATCATTTGTCCAATGAGAGCTAACTGTTTTCCAAGGGCTTTCATGTTTGGCTCGATGTCGGAGTCCGATTCCTCTTCCGACTCTGATGATGAAGGTGGCCTAACGATCTTATCCTTTCTTGATCTTGTTCTCCTCTTCTCCGAGACTAAGGCAACCGTGTCATCGGTTAGTTTGCCTTTCTGCTCTTTGGTGATCTCGCGGATATCCTCCTCATGCTGGGCGAGATTGTCGAACACGGCATGGACATCCAACTCCTCTAGATCTTTGTTTTGTCGTATTTGAGTGGATATTTTCTTCCATTCCGTGGGCAGAGAGGATAGAAATCTTATGTTTGTCTCCATGTTTGTCTTCGTTATTTCTATCTTCCTCATCTCATTGAGAAGAGTGAGGTATCCTTGGTAGATCTCGTTTAGACTCTCCTCCGGCTTTGCTTTGAATGAGTCGTAAGCGGTGAGAATGTTTGCTTTCTTGGCCTTTATACCAACTTCCGTCCTTTGCATCATCCTATGCAGCTCATCCCACATCCCTTTGGCCGATGTAAGGTTGTCGATTTGTCTGTATATATCGTTGGGGATGTCCTACATAAGGGTACTCATGGCTACCAGATCAGCCTTAGCTCGAGCTCTTTCCTCCAGAGAGTATTATCTAGGCTTCTTTAGTCGCCTAGAAGCTGGAATTGCTAGAGTAGCTGTGTCGGTCCCTCTTCAAGGGACTTCAGTAGATTTTCGGCTTGATCCTTTAGAGCGATGAAATTCAGAAAGCGGCTTTTCCACACTGTGTATTCGCCTCTTTGCAAGATCGGCGGACGGTTGTCATTTCCGAGTGAGTACGCATCCATGTTTGCATGGCAGTCGAGTTTTTGAAGGATCTTCGTTAATTGTTTTGAAGGTTGAAGATGATGTAATGTGCTTCACAAGTGAAGAAATTCGTTAGTAGCGTTTGATTCGAAAATTAGATCGAGAATTATTTTCGATTCAATCTTTAAAGTTTGATCGAAATTAATTCCGTTGAGATAGAGTGTACTGGGTACTGTTCTCGTGCGAGAAATTTTGTCAGCGAGATATTTTACGAGCGAGATAAATTGCTCAAAATCATTCGGTCGAGAAAAATTTCTTGATCGTGAATTTATTTCGATCGTAAAGAAACAGTACGTTAGTAAGTTTCTCGACAAGTCAAAATAAATCTGTTGACTAGAAAAGTTTCTCGCGTATAAATGATTTTCGCCTGGTCAAACGTTAAAAGGTTTGACTGAAAAAGTTCTTCGAGTGAAAGTTTTTACGCATGCAAAGTCAAAATAAGTCTTCCTCGAAAAAGTTTTTCGCTATATAATGCTCGAGAAATATTTCTAACTAAAATCGTTTCTGCTGATGACGATTCTAGCGCTGACTTCGTATTCTGATCGAGAAAAATTCTCGCGCTAAGTTTATCGATCGAGAAACTAATCCGATCGCAAAACTTAGCGAGAAAAATTTGAGCAATCGAGAAAAATTAACAGAATACGATTAACACTAATTCGAGCAAAAACAAAGAATCAGATAGTGAAATTTGAGGCAATTGCTCGCAATTAAGTTCTAATCACGCACGAACAAGCAATTAAACATGTTCTGAAGCAAAATATATCGAATTTGATCAAAATCAGAACGTGTTCTTCATGTTCTTCGCAAACAGTAACACTCAAAAGCAATTCAATCCTAGAAATCGAAGTTCAAACTGCTACAGAACTGATCGCAATGATGATCTATCACTTAAACGAGCAAAGAAACACCAAATTCAAGTCAATTAAGAACAGAGTTAAGCTATTGGATCGAAAACAGATTTCGCGCCAAACTGTTCTTCGATGAACCGTGAACAGAATTAAATTTTCGATCCAATTCTAACAACTTACGATTCAAAAGAGAACGAATCTGCTCTGATACCAATTGTTAGGTACTACGATTAACAACTCTACGATCCTAGGCTAGAATTCATAGTAATTCGATCGTTTAGATAAGCAATTGAATTCGATCGAAAAACTCAAATGAAGAACAAGAGAGAGAATTCGAGTAGAGTGAGAAAGTTACTGTTGTTTCTCTCTCTAGAAATCAAATTGCAAGCCTTTCGGATCAATTCTAAAAACTTTCTCTATTAAGCTCAATTGATTTACAAGTATATATACCAAACAAACTTGGTATAAATATCAATCTAGTCCTAATCTAAGGACTACTATACAAAACGCCCCTAATTACAAGGACAACTAATGAAATCAAGCACAATTACAAATAGTATTCTACAATATCCACTCAAATACGACAGAATAAAGATCTAGAGGAGCTGGATATCCATGCCGTGTTTGACAATCTTGCACAACATGAGGATGATATAAGCGAGATTCAAAATGAGCAGAAGGGCAAACAGATCGAAGACACGGCCGCCTTAGTCTCAGAGAAGAGGAACTCAAAGCTAAGAAAAGAACGTGCACCAGAGAGCACCGAAGTCAAGAACCCAAAAGAGGCTAACAAATGCTTCAACTGTGGCAAGCCAGGTCACTTTGCCAGAGAATGCACTCTTTCGAAGAAGAGAGATGCCAACTACTACTCCAGGAAGCTCCAATTGACTAAACACAAGGAAGCTGGAGTAGTTCTCATGGTCGAACAAGACCAATGGCTCGAGGACACGTCGAGTTCTGAAGAAGAGAATTTAGCCCTCATGGCCCGTCTCAACAATAAATCGTACGCCGAAACATCCACTCGTACGGACGACGACAACGCATCCACCTCGTCACAAGAGGAGTCTCTCCTTCCACATTATTGACCATGTTAGATTCATATAAAAAACAATATGCTAACATGAAACGTGAGCAGAAAAGTATTAAGGAAGTAGAGGATAAACTTTCTAGGTCTCAGGAAAGGATAAATAGTCTCGAATCAGAACTTAGGAGCTCTAGTGCTAAGATAGAAGAACTTACGAAGAGCATACATTCTAGAGAGACTAGTCAACCTCAAATAGGACAACATAGCGAAAAGATTAAGGAGTTAGAAGATAGGCTAGCAAATAACTACAATTGTCTGGTTAGGAATCCCAACGAGAAAGCCACCTTAAATTGTAGGATTACCGAAGCTACCACTAAGATCACCAACCTAGAAGCCCAATTAGAAATATCAAATGCTAAGGTTAGTGAGCTTAGTGAAGAACTAGACGCCTGCCAAGCCGCCAAACTGACGGTAGAAAATAACTATGCTCTCCTAGGTGAGGAACACAAGAAACTATATGCTAAAATTAAGAAATTAGAGGATATAGTTACGCTAGGGGACAATCCGAACAGACGATATTTTTTAACCCCTGTCTGTGATTTCACTAACCTATAGAAGGCATAGGTTTCACTAACCCACGAGTTCTACGAAAAAGGAAATTTATGATATTAAGAACATGAGTTTAGGAGTAACCTTTCTAAGAGAATTTACTGAATCAACGTATCAAAATAATTATGATTCATCTATGAGAAAAGCCTCACATGGGCCCGAGATCCCTTTTGACTACACTGAACTAAATGAAAGAGACAGAAATATGAAACCTTCTTTAACCCCTGTCTGTGATTTAGTTCAAGTCCTACCCCCTGAATCTCAAGCACACAACGAGGAAGTCAAAGACGTTCATTATAAAAATTCTCTATACATACTCCTCTAATAAAACAGATAGAGGAATCTCAAGCTAAATAAGACAAAGAAAGAGAGAATTTCGAAGCTGAAAAGAAAAAGTTCTTCAACGAAATGAAAAACAAAGCTTCCTCATCCTCCCAAACTACCTCTCACGCTATACCTCAAAGAGTGAAAATCGAAAAATCACCTTCGAAAGATCAAAAGTTTATTAATAATTCTATTAAGAGTGCTAAGACGAAAATTTCTTTACCTACGTCTACAGGGAGCGTAGGGCAAGCACTAGAATCGAAGGCAAGAGTGTCTAGTCTTAAGAAGGAGCAAGTAGATTTGAGTATGCTTAAAAATGTTACTCCCTCTGTACGAATAAATGACACTCGTAGAAATAAAAAAGCCATTTCTTCGCTTAGAGTAATTGTTTCTGCGTGTACTCTTCAGCCCATCACCTTTAGAAGCACCAATTGCGAAATAGGTTCTACATCTAAAGCTAAAATTAGTCACTCTGAAACAAATGCCACTAGGAAGACTCGTAGGAAACAAGATCCAGCCATAAAGAAAGCTTTATGACGCCGTACATGCTTGTACTCACCTAAGGTAACCTGTAAAGACTGAATCCCCCAAGCACCTTAGGAGATTATCAAAAGAAAAGATCTTTTCGTCAGTTAAGCCTACCAAAGCATTTGTACGTGCTGAAATTCAACTTCCCTGCCAGGTTCAACCCACTTGGGTTCCTAAAACACCTCCTAAGAAGACAAAAGCCGTAAAGGCTAAGTCTCCTAAAGCCAAACCTAAAGCTACTTCCTTGAAGGCAACTTGGGTCGCTAAAGTTCCTATCGAAAATAATTTAGGAATCATATCTGAACCTAAGACTAAACCTACTAATCTCAGAGGACCCATGCTTAAATGTGTACCTAAAGCTCTCTAACTTATTTTTGCAGAT
>JAPQWV010003553.1:0-40002 GCA_027422505.1 Craterostigma plantagineum
GATGAGAGGCTCGCTTCAATTTTCCAAGCTGATACGCTGAACATTGATGCTCTTGCACCGTCAAATTAGTTGGTAGACCGTGAACCAACTTCTTAGTTGAAAGGCGCTGTAGAGATTTGAAGGTTATGAGATACACTTTGATGCCACAGGCTGTTCCTCTGTATATTTGTCTGAGAAATGAGGCAAACAGCAGTCGGAGGCTGCACGGACGTCAGGTTGATCGTGTATAGATTTGATTTCCGAATTCCTTGAAGGAGTTCTTTGTCCTGACTGTCCAAAATTCTGCACCAGTCAGCAAGGAAGACCAAAATCTGAATTGGCCTATGCTGAAGAAGTTATGGCGGAGACCTTCGATATAGGAGACATCCTTGATAGTCAGATTCTCCAAAATAATATCTCCAAGTGCTAAATTGGAGCTGAATCGTTGTTCCCAAATCTAATTTTTCCATTTTATCGGTCTTGGTAGTTGCTCAGCAGTTCTGAATTCCCGTCATGTGCGTGGAGCAACCCGAGTCAAGGTACCACATATGGTGGATCTCCTGAGATGAAGTGGATGCATAGTCTTCGTCCGTCCTAGCGGAAGTTCCACCTTCCTGTTCATCTTGCGCCATTAGCGAGGTTATCGGCGTCAGAATCTGAGGTGTCCTCCAGCCAGTGGTCATGTTCAGCCATAAGAGCTACTCCAACTTCCTTTGTTTAGTCAATTGAAGCTTTCTGGAGTAGTAGTTGGCATCCTTCTTCTTCGGAAGGCTGCATTCCCGGGCAAAATGACCAGTCTTCCCACAGTTGAAGCATTGAGTGGGTTTAGAGTTTGTGGCTTCTGAGAACTCAGTTGGTCTATCCTTATTCTTCTAACTCGTAGCTCGAAGTCTATTTGCTGATGATGACGATTTCTTCCTACAGTAGTGCTTCGTCATCATTTGGCAACTAGAGCCAATTGCTTCCCAAGCTCCCTTACTTCGGGATGAAGTTCAGTGACGGATATTTTTCTCATCTTCAGACGAACTAGAAGGCTTGACATGCTTTTCCTTTTGTGGGCGAGAGCTCTTCTTCTCCGAGACCAAGGGTATTGAATCCTCGGTTTGTTTGCCCTTGTGCTCTTTTGTATCTCGCCAATGTCTTCTTCATGTTGTGTAAGATTATCAAAAACAGCAGGGATATCCATCTCAAGATCCTTGTTCTGTCTGAGCTGTGTGGATATTTTCTTCCATTCAGTGGGCAAGGAAGATAGAAACCGTATTTTTACCCATGTTGGTCTGTGATATATCTTTCATCTCATTGAGAAGCGTGAAGTATCGCTGATATGAATCATGGAAGCTCTCTTCGTTCTTGATCTTGAAGGAATCGTAAGCTGTGAGAATATTGCTTTCTTAGCCTTGACTCCGACTCAATCCGTTGGATCATGCGATTTAGCTCATCCCACATTCCCTTTGCGGTGGGAATACTGTCTATTTGTCTGTAAATATCATTGGGGATAGCTTGCATGATCCAAGATTTGCATCCAAGATCAGCCTTTGCTCTCTGTCTCTCCGCTTCATCATACTCACTAGGAGTCTTCAAAATGCCTAGTAGGTTCGATCGGAGGATTATTCTTGTTGTCACCTTCTTGAGTGACCAGAATGCTGGTCCCTCGTTAAGTGACGCTAGTAGATATTCAGCCTGATCTTTGAGCTCTAAGAAGTTCAAGAATCGACTGCGCCAAACCGTGTATTCGCCTCTTTTCAAGATCGGAGGACGGTTGTCGTTTCTAAGAGAGTAAGCATCCATTTTTGTTGAAGAGTTGATTAAGGATCTTCGTTGGTTGTTTTGATGATTTGATTTGATGTAATGTGCTTCACAAGTAGCAAATTAGTTAGTAGTCGAAAAATAATTTTTCAAGCGTACTGTTACAGTCCTCGTGCGGGAAAGTCTGTCAGCGAAAATTTTCAAGCGAAATAAATTGCTTAATTTGGTTAAAAAAATTTCCGATGCGTGAATTTATTTCGATCGCAAAGAAACAGTACGTTTAGTAAGTTTCTTGCTGAGTCAAAATAAATCTGTTGACCAGAAAAGTTTTCGAGGGCAAATGATTTTCGCTAGGTCAAACTTAAAGGTCTGACCGAAAATATATTTCAAGAGAAAACTTTACGCGCGCGAAAAGTCAAAATAGGTCTCGTCGAAAAAGATTTTCGCTAAGTAATGCTCGAGAAAATTTTCCAACAAACTCGCTTTTAGTGACGGCGACTTTAGCGCTGACTTATTATTCTGGCCGAGAAAAATTCTCGCGCAGAGTTTTCGATAGAGAACTTTAGCGAGAAAAATTGAAATCACGCAAACAGTCACATAATACAATATTAAACCTGATTCAAGCAAAACAGAAGGCAATGAAATTACAGGTAATTGCTCGCAATCATCTACTGAATACGCAAGGAACAAGCAATTAAACACGCCATGAAGCAAAATATATCGAATTTTGTCAATATCAGTACATGTTCTAAGTGTTCTTTGCGCGAACAGTAACTATTCAAATTCACCAAATCTACTAATTCGAAGTTATGATTGCTACCGATCAAATCATAAATGATTTCTATCACTTAGGCGATCACAGAAAACATCAAAATCAAGTCGAAAGCATAGAATTAAGGTTATCAGATCGAAATCAGATTTTGCGCCAAATCTGTTCTTCGCACGAAACAGTTTCATAAAACATTTCGATCTGATTCTAACAATTTCGATTCAAAATAGAACGAATTTGCTCTGATACCAATTGTTCGATCAAAAAACCGTCTTTGGAGAGCTCGAGAGAGAATTCTAGTGAGACAGATTTCTTAGTTTCTCTCTCTAAAAATGGATTTGCAAGCCTTTCGGATCAATTCAACTATTTTCTGTATTAAGCACAATGTTTACAATGTATTTATACCAAACAAACTTGGTATAAATAACAATCTAGTTATAATCTAAGGACAAATACAATGAAAGCCCCTAATTACAAGGACAACTAATAAAATCAAAGCACAACTCTAATGTATATTCTACAGTTCTGTCGAAATCCCCTCAACAAGAGTTAATCCCATCCCGGCGTTCCTTAAGTGCCCACGAAGTGAACCATATGGAAAATTAGACCTAAAATCATAGTATCAGAGCACACTCCTACCAAGTTATAATACCGTGTACCCCTTGCTTTTCTGCAAGCAGATGTTGCAACACATATAAGGCCTCAGCTTCTTGTATCAGCTCATCTTTTGCATTATTGCCCGATGTAATCATGATCAACCCACCATAAGCGACAATCCAACAACGGTGTCCCATTATATTGTCTTTTCGTAACATTATCCGAATGTACGCCAGGGAACTCATCTCGTTCTACAAGATGAGCTAAATGAACAAATCTCTCATTATAATCAGCTTTAGTTGGATTAGAAAACCCATGCTTAGCCACATCTTGAAGAAACTGCCCATAAAATCCGTCACCTATGCATGCCTTTGATTTGAAGTTATTAATTTTCTCCGTCAGATATGTTTCCTCAAGCGCCAAGCTGCCATTTGATGAGAAAGATAAAAATCACGAAGACCAATATGGAGACAAACATCAGATTTCTGTCTCCCTGCCCGCGAAATGGAAGAAAATATCCACTCAAATTCGACAAAATAAAGATCTAGAGGAGTTGGATATCCATGCCGTGTTTGACAATCTCGCACAACATGAGGATGATATAAGCGAGATTCACAAGGAGCAGAAGGGCAAACAGACAGAAGACACTGTTGCCTTAGCCTCGGAGAAGAGGAGCTCGAAATCAAGAAAAGAAAAGATCGTTAGGCCTCCTTCCCCTTCAGAGTCGGAAGAAGAGTTGGACTCCGACGTCGAGCCAAACATGAAAGCCCTTGGAAAGCAGTTGGCTCTAATAGGAAAAATGATGAGTAAGAAGTACTTCAAGAAGAAGTCTTCAAGCTCAGCTAACAGACTTCGGACTACAAGCTCTAAAAACAAAGAACGTGCACCAGAGAGCTCCAAGGTCAAGAACCCAAAGGAGGCTAACAAATGCTTCAACTGTGGCAAGCCAGGTCACTTTGCCCAGAGTGCACTCTTCCAAAGAAGAGAGATGCCAACTACTACTCCAGGAAGCTCCAATTGACTAAACAGAAGGAAGCTGGAGTAGCTCTCATGGCCGAACAGACCAATGGCTCGAGGACACGTCGAGTTCTAAAGAAAGAATTTAGCCCTCATGGCCCGTCTCGACAATGAATCGAACGCCGAAACATCCAACCTGACGGACAAAGATAACACATCCACCTCGTCAAAAGAGGTAGTCTCCTCTTCCACATTATTGACCATGTTAGAATCATATCAAACACAATATGCTAACATGAAACGTGAGCAGAAAAGTATTAAGGAAGTAGATGATAAACTTGCGAGATGTCAGGAGAAGATAGATAGTATCGAATCAGAACTTAGAAGCTCTAGTGCTAGAATAGAAGAACTTACTAAGAGCCTACATTCTAGAGAGACTAAGCAACCTCAAATAGGACAGCATAGTGAAAAGATTAAGGAATTAGAAGATAGCAAATAACTACAATTGCCTGATTAGGAATCTCAATGAGAAAGCTACCCTAAATTGTAGGATAACTGAAGCTATCACTAAGATCACTAACTTAGAAGCTGAATTAGAAATATCAAATGCTAAGGTTAGTGAGCTTAGTATGGAACTAGATGCCTGTCAAACTGCTAAACTAACGGTAGAAAATACTATGCAATCCTTAGTGAGGAACGCAAGAAGTTATATGCAAAGAAATTGATGATCTTCTTACACATAGGGGACAATCCGAACAGACGATATTTTTGAACAAGCCCAAGATATAGAGTTCTATAATCCTATAGAAGGATAGGTTTTACTAACCTACGTGTACTTCGGAAGAAATAATTATATGATATTAAGCACACGGGTTTAGGAGTAACCTCTCTTAGAGAACTAACTGAATCGACATACCAAAACAATTATGATTCATCTATGAGAAAAGCCTCACATGGGCCTGAGATCCCCTTTGACTACACTGAACTAAATGAAAGAAACAGAAATATGAAACCTTCCTTAACACCTGTCTGTGATTTAGTTCAAGTTCTACCTCCTGAATCTCAAGCACACAACGAGGAAGTCAAAGACGTTCATTATAAAAATCTCTCTACATACCTCCTCTAATAAAACAGATAGAGGAGTCACAGGAAAAACTAGATAAAGAACGAGAGAATTTCAAAGCTGAAAAGAAAAAGTTCTTTAAGGAGATGGAAAATCTCAAGGCTTCCTCATCCTCCCAAACTACCTCTCACACTATTATGTCAAGCGTGAAAATCGAAAAATCGCCCTCGAAAGATCAAAAGTGCATTAATAATTCTATTAAAAGTGCTAAGACCAATTCCATTTCACCTACGTCCACAGGGAGCGTAGGGCCAGCACTGAAACGAAGGCGAGATTGCCTAGAACTAAGATAAAGAAGGAGCCAGTAGATTTGAATGTTTCTAAGAATGTTACTCCTTCTGCTAAAATAAAAGACACTCGTAGTAATAAAAGAGCCATTTCTATGTTCAAAATAATTGCTTCTACTTGTTCACTTCAGCCTATCACCTTTAGAAGTGACAATTTCGAAATAGGCTCTACCTCAAAAATTACCAATAATCGTTCTGAAACAAATGACACAAGGAAGACCCGTAGGAAACAAGATCCAGCCATAAAGAAAGCTTATGGCGATGTACGTGCCTGTACTCACCTAAGGTATCCCGTAAAGATTAAATCCCCCAAGCACCTTAGGAGATTATCACAAGAAAAGATTTTTTCCTCGATCAAACCGTCCAAAGCATTTGTACGTGCTGAAATTAACCTTCCCTGCAAGGTTCAACCCAAATGGGTTCCTAAATCTCCGTCTAGGACGACAAAAGCCGAAAAGGCCAAGTCTCCTATAGAGGCAAAACCCACCACGTCTTCGAAAGTGGAATGTGCTATTAAAACTCCTCCAAATAAAAATTTAGGAATCATATCTGAACCCAAAACTAAATCTGCTAATATGAGAGGACCCATGCTTAAGTGGGTACCTAAAGCTCTCTAAATTGTTTTTGCAGATCCATCATGTGTGGTACCTCGACTTTGGTTGCTCCACACACATGACTGGTAATCAAGAGCTGCTGAGCAACTACAAAGACTGACCAAACGGCAAAGTCAGATTCGGAAACAATGACTCAGCTCCAATTCTTGGATTTGGAGATATCATTCTGGAGAATCTGACAATAAAGGATGTCTCGTATGTCAAAGGCCTCCGCCATAACTTGTTCAGCATAGGCCAGTTCTGTGACAAATGGTTCCAGGTGGTCTTTCATGCTGACCGATGCAGAATTTTTGATAGTAAGGACACAGAACTCCTTAAAGGACTTCGGAAATCCAATCTTTACACGATCAAACCTGACGTCCGTGTGGCCCTCGACAGCTGTATTTCTCATCTCTCAGATTGATTTACAGAGGAACAGCCTATGGCATCAACGACTGTCTCATCTGAATATGAAAGCTCTCCAACGTCTTTCTACGAAAAAGTTGGTTCACGGTCTTCCAACTATACTACTACAAAGGAGCATCAGTGTTCGGCATGTCAATTAGGAAAAATGAAGCGAGCATCTCATCACATCAAGCAAATTGCGTCTACTTCTCGACCATTGGAACTAATACACATGAATCTCTGTGGGCCAATGCAGACTCAATATCAATGGAAGAAAGTACGTGCTAGTGATCGTCGATGACTACTCTCGCTACACTTGGACAAAGTTCCTCCGAACCAAAGATGAGACCGGTGACTTGATTATGAACTTTGTGAACACTACTCAAAATCTGCTGTAACAGACTATTCAAGTTATTCGAACAGACAACGGCACTGAGTTCAACAACAATCATCTCTGTGAGTTTTATCCAAAACTTGGAATTAGTCAACAATTCTCAGCCGCAAAAACACCTCAACAAAATGGGGTCGTTGAAAGGAAAAACCGAACCCTAGTGGAAGTAGCTCGAACAATGCTGATCCATTCAGGACTTCCACACTTTCTATGGGTTGAAGCAGTCAATACCGCTTGTTTTACCCAAAATAGAACGGTGGTTCACAAACGGTTCAACAAGACTCCGTACGAGATTGTGAATAATAGAGTGCTCAACATCTCATTCTTTAAAGTCTTCGGGTGCAAGTGCTTTGTCGCGAACGACAGAGAGCAACGTGCAAAGTTCGACCCTAAAACATTCGAAGCAACGTTCGTCGGGTATTCTTCAACATCAAAAGCGTACCGAGTATACATCAAGTCCAACCGAACAATTAAGGAAAGCTATAATGTCACTTTCCACGAAGTGGCAGCAATGGCTTCTGGTCACTTAGTCCATGACCCGTGCCTAACCAGATGGTTCCTGCACAACTCGGTTCAGGACCCGTGCTCAATCCATTGGCTTTTGAAGACAACATCTCAGAACCCGTAATCACTGGTGTGTTGGCACAAAACCAGCAGAAGATGGCAACAACTCCGAATTCAACGTCAGAAGAAGCAACGAGACTAGACGATTTGGACTCTCTCTTCGAGCCGGTATACCGGTCACACACTACTACACCTACAGTGGATTCTCCACCCAACGAGACCGACGTACCAAGTTCTTCTCATGTCCCTACCCCACCCGGTTCAGAATTGCCGCAGTATAAAGAAGAACCCACAATGGTTATTGGGGAAGAATCATCAGAAACGATCGATCCAAGTGCAGAATTGGAACTTCCTCAAACAAATGATCATTCGGAGACTATAGGAAATCTAGACCCACAGATGGTTGATGCATCGACTTTAGCCTTGCCTCATGAGCGCAAGTGGACTAGAGGTCACCCGGTTGATCAAATAATTAGCGATCCTTCGGATGGAGTGAGGACACGTCATCAACACGGTCTCTTCAGCTGCTTCTTAAGTAAAAATGAGCCTAGCAAGGTAGCAGACGCACTTCAAGACCCGGATTGGGTAATAGCGATGCATGCTGAAATTCATCAATTCGAACGTCTTCAAGTGTGGACCTTAGTACCTCGTCCGTATGGGAAAACAATAGTCGGAACTAAATGGGTACTCAAAAACAAGAAGATGAAGATGGTGAAGTGATCCGGAACAAAGCAAGGCTAGTTGTGAAGGGATACAATCAACAGGAAGGCATCGACTACGACGAGACATATGCTCCTGTCTCCCGAATCGAAGCTATCCGCCTTCTCCTGGCTTATACGGCTCACAAAGACTTCAAAGTCTATCAGACGGATGTTAAGACCGCCTTTCTCAACGGTGTTTTAAAAGAAGAAGTCTACATCGCTCAGCCGGAAGGCTTCGTTGATCAAGAACATCCCGATCACGTCTATCGATTGGACAAAGCTCTCTTTGGACTAAAACAAGCCCCATGCTTGGTACTATGTCCTGAGTGAATTCCTCGTGAAGTGTGGATTCATACGAGGAACGATAGACACAACCCTCTTCATCAAATGGCAAGACAATGATCTGATGGTCGTTCAAGTATACGTCGACGACATCATCTTCGGATCAACTAATCCACGGCTTTGCACGAAGTTCGGAGATCTAATAAAAAGCAAGTTCGAGATGAGTCGCATGGGAGAGATGCAGTTCTTTTTAGGACTACAAATCAGGCAACTCGAAGATGGGATTTTCATCAGTCAGACAAAATACATCAAAGATATTCTGAAGAAATTCCATCAAGACCAGAGCAAGCCTCTCAGTACTCCTATGTCACCAAGCTGCAAGTTGAATGCCGATCCCTCTGGCAAGTCAGTCGACATCACACTGTATCGCAGTATCATTGGTTCTCTTCTCTATCTCACTTCGAGCCGGCCAGATACCATGTTTGCCACATGCTTATGTGTCCGTTTTCAAGCCGATCCCAAAGAATCCCATATGCTCGCGGTTAAAGGATTTTGCGTTACCTTAAGGGTACTTTCACCCTTGGACTATGGTATCCAAAGGGTACGAACTTCAAACTTATCGGCTATACTGATGCTGATTATGCATGTTGCCGAATGGACAAGAAAAGCACGTCCGGTGGCGCTCAATTTCTAGGCAAAAAGCTGGTCTGCTGATCAGCCAAAAAGCAGAACTGTGTGTCAACTTCGACGGCCGAAGCGGAAAACGTGGCTGTCGCCAGTTGTTGCTCCCGGATGCTGTGGATGAGGACTCAGCTTCGCGACTATGGGTACAATTTAAATAATATACCCATATATAGTGATAGTCAAAGTGTCATCGCTATTACTTGCAATCCTGTTCATCACTCACGCACAAAACACATAGACATTAGATATCATTTTATCAAAGATCACATAGAAAAAGGCACCATAGAATATGTATTTTGTGAACACGGAGTTCAACTAGCCGACATCTTCACCAAGGCTTTGGATGAGAACGATTCCAATTCCTTGTCGGAAAATTAGGCATGTTGAATCTTCCGTAATATGTGCATTACCTGATCTTCTGTGCTATCACATACTGTATTCTATGTGTTTTCCATGCTTATTTGTCTTTATCTTGCGTGATAAACACAAAAGAAATAATAAATAATAATTATATAATATGTATATACCTATAACATATGGGGGGATGGCAAAATCCTTTAGGATGCTCTGATCTATAGTCACTTAGAATTTTACCCCGACATGCGATCGATTTAATTGCTTAATTTTGTCAGTCTAAGTCGCATTCTTGTGCTAACGGTCATTAGGTTGCTCCACTAGACACAAAGCACTTTACATATGTGAGGATTCAAGCCTTGTCCCTTTTTCTTTCTTTGGATCTATTTCTCGAGTGAGTCCACACATCATTACTTATCTTACCTAGTGATACTTGGCTTCATACTCACCTTACTTTAGATCGTTAGGAAAATGATAAGGGCGCTTAGGATATTCCTCACTCGGCCTTATATAATTTTTCCCTCACATTAGCCCTTAGTCATCCACTTTGAGCTTTCTCCGATGTCCTTTTCTTCCTTTGAATCCCATTCCTAGCCTTCAACCGTATTCTATACTCTTCGGATGGTTGTTCAAACGAGAAAAGGAGGGGGAGAAAACAAAAGAAAAGGGGGATGATGACAAAAGAATGCATTGCTCAACGCGCACAAATCAGACCAAAGGAACCTGCTTTCCGACTATCTCTTAGAAGGTGGCATGGATCCTGCTGTGAACTTCTCCAACGATAATCTCGTACGCTCGTCAGAACGGCTGGAAAGAGGAGCACCACGAAGTGAACTTCTCCAACGATAATACGGTCTTATATCAGGAAACGAGGAGCGTAGCCTTGGATACAAATTCCATAACCGTGAACTTTTCAAAAAGATAATCTCTCAAACCTCTCTAGGGATTAAAAGAAGAAGAGCACGGTATCGGCCCGAGAACCAACAAGAAGAATTTCGCCTACGATAATCTCCTAATAGCCTCGTGGAGAAGCGGAGCTTCAGCTTGAGCATACCATAAAAAGGGATAGTTCTTAAAAGAAAAAGATGGAGAAAAGATTAAAAAAAAGGGAGATGGACGTAGAAACGGAAGATGACGAAGAGATAAGCTCACTTTCCTCTAAATTCCTTCCCTTCTTAGTCCTAGCCAAACTATAACCCCTACAACCCTTTGATTCCAATCGACGGTATCACGCTTAGGTGAAATGATTAAAAATGTCTCGATCACAGGTAAATTGACTTAAAATTGCTTGTGTTGACTTGGGTGATATAAATATAAAATCCCAAGTTAGAAATTATTGTGTGCAAGAGCGAACCTAGTGAGAGTTGTCGAAATGGACCAGTCTATGAACTTAGAACTATAGTTTGACAACATGACTTGATGGCATTTTCTTCTTTCAAATGTCTCGTAAAATTTTAGGTGTGACGATTGATCGAAGCAAAATAATCTGACCACATACAATAATAATATTAAAATACGAAAAAAAAATCGTGAAAAAAAATCTTCGCACATTTTGACATGAAATGTTATGTTTCATATGCATTGAATTGAATAAATGCGAATTTATTTTGTCATCGCACATTCTAAATGCAATGTTAGATTGCATTGGTACTATATTGTTTAAAATGCGATAAATTTTCATTGGTCTTACCCTCACGCAATATCTTCAATACATGTTTTTTGGGGACCATGTATATGTGCTTACTAGGTAAATTGCGTATTTTTATATGCTAGTGACTTGAATTGATTTCATATTTTAGCTCCAATATTCTTGACGTTTTTCTTAAGCGTTTCAGATTCCTTCAAACAAAATTAAGGAGCAAGACGTCGACACTGCAACGAAAGGAGCTAGTCACAGACCAAATATTTCATGCCTAAAATAATTGTTGATTAACTCCATTATTTCTAACGTTTTCTTTCTAAGTGGTACATACTTTTTACTTTCTGGCAGGGAAGCTAGATGTTACTACACGGAAAATACAGGGAGTTAATTGCATTTATTTTAATTCTGAGGGGAGCTTTACAATGTGATTTTACTCGAAATAGGGGTCAATCTGAAAAGTTTAGAAGTACTTACTATCGAGAAACTGGTTATAAGACTTAATTCACGATCATAAGTTTCTCGATCGTAAACAGTGTTGGGAACAATTTTGATTAGCCGCGATAATTTGCGATCGAGAAATCAAATTGAACAGAAATTTTCAAATCAATATTTCTCGAGCGCAAATAGTAATGGGCCTGATCCATTTAATCGCTAAAATGTCCAATCACAAACCCAACATTGATTTACAGCGAGTTAATAAAAGTTCACTTTTGTCAGTCGAAAAACTTTATCTCACGCAACCCTAAATCGCAAAAATTTCTCTCGCGAAAAACTTTCACAGACAGTTCAAATTTCTCAAAAATCTTTCGATTTTACACCAAATTGTCTGTTTAAGGTAGAAATGAGATCCTTTTCCTTTTGCGTGCGATTCAACTCCATTAGCATCTGCATTTTGAAGTTTTTCGCATGTTCAAGATTAGATTCTCGACTGTTCTTCAAAACTGGAAAAACCGTACACTATTTTATAGTGTTAGGCTTGATTATGAGTTTTATCTGAGATTAATGCCTGCACTTAAGATAGTTTCGATGTTCTTTATGAATCTGGTAGTATGAATCTTCGGAAAATCTGCATCTTCGACTCTAATTTGAGTTTAGATAAAACTGGGCATTTGAATGTTTGAAGCCATCGAAGAACTTTTGTCGATCGCAAACAGTCTTAATTGAATTCCAATTTAATTGAGATACTGATTGTATCAAATTAGTTTTTCGATCGATAAAATTATGTTTTAATCGCTAGGATGGAAGATTTTGACCGAAAATTAATTATCATCGAGAAATCTAATTAGGATTTTTTTTAGCGAAAAACTTAAGCACTGAATAGACAATTTGGATGCAAATTAGATCGAGCGTAAAACTTACTATCGCAAAATAGAATTTTCGATTTAATTTCATTTCGGTCGCAAAAATTTAGCAGCGAAAAATTAATTTTTCAACGCTTAATTTTTCGATCGTAAAATTCGCCGCTTAGGATTTAATTGATAGAAAATTGTTCTCGACGATTGACTTAGTTTTTCGTTGACTAATTTCTCGATAGAAAAATAACGCAGCGAAAAATAAAAATACTTTCTTACGATCGAAAATTACGTACCGCCCGACAAATTTCAAATCGAAAAATTTTATTCAATCGAGGAAAATTTCTCGATAGTAAGTTTACCTGAGGAATAATTTCTCGATCGTAAGTTTACGCGGAATTTTTCTCGATCGTAAAATTGATCGGCTACAGTCTCACGATTTCAACTTCAACACTTAGAAGATTTTTATCTAAGTCTTTTACCCTGAGCGAACATTAGAAAATAAAATTTTCTCGATCGCAAAATTGAACAGGGTGATTTCAATTGATATCAATGCATAGGAAATCAATTTCAAAACCAAATTTCTCGAGCGAAAAATCTCTCGGCATGAACAGTAACATTTCTCCCGATCAAATATTTAGAAAATTTCGAAGTATTTTCACGCACTACATGTTTAATTCGAAATTACAATCATGCCATTACATTATTTTCAAAATCAAGGATCCTATATGCATGCTACACGATTTCAATTCAAAATTCATCAAACATGTCATGACTTGATACAATATTATAGTTTGATGAAATTAAATCAATTTTCGACTAAAATCAAATTTATGAACTAATGAACTATTATATCTCCATTTTTCAGATGGATCGCTACCCTCGTTATAATCACATCTACGACCACAACCTTTATCTAAAGGTTCAGGATATGAACTTCCAGCTCGATCTGAGCACCTTTCGGTGTCCGGACGAGATCATTGTATCTATCCTGCAAGGGCACCCCATTTGGCATGCATTGACGGTCACCGCATCCGTGCCAATGGTCTATCTCTAGCAATTCTGGGGATGTATACAAGGAATAGTGGCAAATGGGGCATTCTCCTTCTCAACAATAATTGGGACGCGGCACATACATATGGACAAGAACCAGTTCAGGATGATTCTGGACTTGCCATACAGCAAACACTACGACCCGCTCCCATCAGACGCAGAAATGGTGCATGACTTCATGCAGACGGGATATTGTAGAATATCATTTGTAATTGTGCTTGATTTCATTAGTTGTTCTTGTAATTAGGGGCTTTACTTGTATTAGTCTTTAGATTAAGGACTAGTTCGATATTTATACCAAGATTGTTGGTATAAATACTTGTAAATGAATTGAGCTGAATAGAGAAAGTTTAGAGAATTGATCCGAAGGGCTTGCAAATCGATTTCTAGAGAGAGAAACAACAGTAACTTTCTCACTCTAATTGAATTCTCTCTCGTGTTCTTATTTTGAGTTTTTCAATCGAATTCAATTGATCATCTAAACGATCGAATTGCTATGGTTTCTAGCCTAGGATCGTAGAGTTGTTAATCTGAGGACCTAACAATTGGTATCAGAGCAGATTCGTTCTGTTTTGAATCGTAAATTGTTAGAATTGGATCGAAATTTTCGAACACAGTTCCATCGAAGAACATATTTGGCGCGAAAAGTTTTCGATCCAATAGCTTAATTATGTGCTTAATTGACTTGAATTTGATGTTTCTGTGCTCAGTTAAGTGCTAAATGTTGATTACGATCAAATATGTAGCTGTTTGAACGTCGAATTGAGGATTAACTTGAATCTGGAATTTTACTGTTGACGAAGAACATGAAGAACACGTCCTGATTTTGATCAAATTCTATATATTTTGCTTCATAACGTGTTTAATTGTTTGTTCGTGCGTGATTAGTACTTGATTGCGAGCGATTACCTGAAATTTCACTGTCTAATTCCTTGTTTTTGCTCGAATTTGTGTTAATCGTATTCTGTGAATTTTTCTCGATTGTCCTAAATTTTCTCGCTAGGGTTTGCGATCGGATTAGTTTCTCGATCGAAAACTTGGCGCGAAATTTTTTCTCGGTCAGAATACGAAGTCAGCGCTAGAATCGTCATTAGCAGAAATGATTTTAGTTAGAAATATTTCTCGAGCATTATTCAGCGAAAAACGTTTTCGAGAGAGACTAATTTTGACTTGGCATGCGTAAAAACTTTCTCTCAAAAAACTTTTTCGGTCAAACATTTAACGTTTGACCAGGCGAAAATCATTTACACGCGAGAAACTTTTCTAGTCAACAGAGTTATTTTGACTTGTCGAGAAACTTACTAACGTACTGTTTCTTTACGATCGAAATAAATTCACGATCAAGAAATTTTTCTCGACCGAATGATTTTGAACAATTTATCTCGCTCGTAAAATATTTCGCTGACAAAATTTCTCGCACGAGAACAGTACTCAGTACATTCTATTTCGACGAAATTAATTTCGATCAAACTTTAAAGATTGAATCGAAAATAATTGTCGATCTAATTTCGAATCAAACGCTACTAACTAAATTTGTCACTTGTGAAGCACTTTACATCATTTTCAACCTTCAAAACAATCAACGAAGATCCTTCAACAACTCGACTTCTATAATACAAACATGGATGCATACTCACTCGGAAATGACAACCGTCCGCCGATCTTGCAAAGAGGCGAATACACAGTGTGGAGAAATCATTTCCTGAATTTCATAGCTCTAAAAGATCAAGCCGAAAATCTACTGCAGTCCCTTGAAGAGGGACCGGCACAGTTCTGGGTTCATGTGCCCGGGGACGAATCAGCTACTCCAGTAATTCCAGCTTCTAGGCGACTAAAGGAGCCTAGAGAATACTCTCTGGAGGAAAGTGCTCGAGCTAAGGCTGATCTAGTAGCCATGAATACCCTTATGCAGGGGATCCCCAACGATATATACAGACAAATCGACAGCCTTTCATCGGCTAAGGGGATGTGGGATGAGCTGCATAGGAGATGCAAAGAACAGAAGTTGGTATAAAGGCCAAGAAGGCAAACATTCTCACTGCATACGACTCCTTCAAAGCTAAGCCGGAGGAGAGCCTATACGAAATCTACCAATGATACCTCACTCTTCTCAACGAGATGAGGAAGATAGAAATAACAAAGACAAACATGGAAACAAACATTAGATTTCTATCTTCTCTGCCCACGGAATGGAAGAAAATATCCACACAAATACGACAAAATAAAGATCTCGAAGAGTTGGATGTCCATGCCGTGTTCGATAATCTAGCTCAACATGAGGATGATATCCGAGAGATTATCAAAGAGCAGAATAGCAAACAAACCGATGACACGGTTGCCTTAGTCTCGGAGAAGAGGAGCACAAGATCAAGAAAAGATCGTTAGACCACCTTCATCATCAGAGTCGGAAGATGAATCGGACTGCGACATAGAGCCGAACATGAAAGCCCTTGGAAAGCAGTTAGCTCTCATTGGACAAATGATGAGCAAGAAGTACTTCAAGAAGAAATCTTCAACCTCGGCCAACAGACTTCGAACTACAAGCTCCAAGAACAAAGAACGTGCTCCGGAGAGTTCCGAGGTCAAGAACCCCAAAGAGACTAACAAATGCTTTAATTGTGGCAAAGCAGGTCACTTCGCCAGAGAGTGCCCTCTCCCGAAGAAGAGAGATGCAAACTACTACTCCAGGAAGCTTCAATTGACAAAACAGAAAGAAGCTGGAGTAGCTCTCATGGCCGAGCAGGACCAATGGCTCGAGGACACGTCGAGCTCCGAAGAAGAGAACTTAGCCCTCATGGCTCGTCTCGACAACGAATTGGACGCCGAAACATCCACTCGTACGGACGACGACAACGCATCCACGTCTTCAAATGAGGTAGTCTCTCACTCCACATTATTGACCATGTTAGATTCGTATCAATTAGCATACACTAACATGAAACGTGAGCAGAAAAAGTGTTAAGGAAGTAGAGATCAAACTTGAGAGAGCTCATGAGAAGATAAATAGTCTCGAATCAGACCTTAGAAGCTCTAGTGCAAAAATAGCAGAACTTACTAAGAGCTTACATTATAGAGAGACTAGTCAACCTCCTTTAGGACAGCATAGTGATAAGGTCAAAGAATTAGAAGATAGGCTAGCAAATAACTACAATTGTTTGGTTAGGCATCTCAACGAGAAAGCTACCTTAAATTGTAGGATAACCGAAGCTACCACTAAGATCACTGACTTAGAAACTAAATTAGAAACATCTAACGCTAAGGTTAGCGAGCTTGGATCCAGACACCTGTCAGGCCGCCAAACTGACGGTAGAAAAAATTAGATGATCTTCTTACGCGTAGGGGACACTCTGAACAGACGATATTCTTAAACAAGCCCAAGGATATAGAGTTTTATAATCCAATAGAAGGCATAGGTTACACTAACCCACGTATTTTACAAAAGAAAGAAATGTATGACATTAAGAACATGGGTTTAGCTGCAACCTCTCTTAGGAACATTACGGAATCGACGTATGAAAATGCGTTTGATTCATCTATCAAACAAGCCTCACATGGGCCTGAGATCCCTTTGACTATAGTGAACTAATAAAAAGGACAAAAATAGGAAACCTACTCTAACACCTGTCAGCGAATTAGCTCAAGTTCTACCTCCGGACTCTCAAGAATACCACGAGGAAGTCAAAAAGGTTAATTATCAAAATTCTCTCTACAAACCCCTATCATAAAATAGATAGAGGAGTCACAGGCGAAACTAGACAAAGAAAGAGAGAATTTCGAAGCTGAAAAGAAAAAATTCTATAAGGAGATGGAAAATCTCAAGGCTTCCTCGTCCTCCCAAAATATCTCACACGCTATCATAGAAAGCGTGAAAACAGAAAATCGCATTCGAAAGATCAAAAGAGCATTATTAATTCTGTTAAAAGTGCTAAGACTAATTTTACTTCACCTACGTCCACAGGGAGCGTAGAGCCAGCACCGACTACGAAGGCGAGAGTGTCTAGTCCTAAAATAAAGGAGCGAGTAGATTTAAATGTTTCTGAACATGTTATTCCTTCTGTCAAAATAAAAGACACTCATAGTAATAAAAGAGTCGTTTCTACGTTCAAAATAATTGCTTCTACGTGCTCAGTTAACCCCATACCGAAATAGGCTCTACATCGAAAATTACTAATAATCATTCTGAAACAAATGCCAAAAGGAAAAATCGTAGGAAACAAGATCCAGCCATAAAGAAAGCTTATGGTGCCGTACATGACTGTACTCACCTAAGGTATCCCGTAGAAATTAAATCCCCAAGCACCTTAGGAGACTATCACAAGAAAAGATCTTTTCCTCAGTAAAACCTTCCAAGGCATTTGTACGAGCTGAAGTTAACCTTACCTGTAAGGTTCAACCCAAATGGGTTCCTAAATCTCCGCTAGGACGACAAAAGCCAAAAGGGCCAAGTCTCCTACAGAGGCACTCCAAAAGTGCAATGGGTTATTAAGACTCTTCCAGAAATAGATTTAGGAGTCATATCTGAACCTAAAATTAAATCTGCTAATCCGAGAGGACCCATGCTTAAGTGGGTACCTAAAGCTCTCTAAATTGTTTTTGCAGATCCATCATGTGTGGTACCTCGACTCTGGTTGCTCCACACACATGACTGGTAAACAAGAGCTGCTGAGCAACAACAAAGCCCGACCAAATGGCAAAGTCAGATTTGGGAACAACGATTCAGCCCCGATTCTAGGATTTGGGGATATCATTTTGAAGAGTCTGACCATCAAAGATGTCTCATACGTCGAAGGCCTCCGCCATAACTTGTTCAGCATAGGCCAATTATGTGACAAAGGCTTCCAGGTGGTCTTCCATGCTGACCAGTGCAGAATTTTGGATAGTCAGGACACAGAACTTCTTCAAGGACTTCGGAAATCCAATCTTTACACGATCAACCTGACGTCCGTGCGGCCCTCGACAGCTGTATGCCTCATTTCTCAGATTGATATACAGAGGAACAGCCTATGGCATCAACGAGTGTCTCATCTAAACATGAAAGCTCTCCACGTCTTTCTACGAAAAAGTTGGTCCACGGTCTTCCAACCATACAACTACAAAGGGAGCATCATTGTTCGGCATGTCACCTAGGAAAAATGAAGCGAGCATCTCATCACGTCAAGCAAATTGCGTCTACTTCTCGACCATTGGAACTAATTCACATGAATCTCTGTGGTCCGATGCAGACTCAGAGTATCAATGGAAGAAAGTATGTCCTTGTGATTGTAGATGACTATTCTCGCTACACGTGGACAAAGTTCCTCCGAACGAAAGATGAGACCGGTGACTTGATAATCAATTTTGTGAACACAACTCAAAATCTGCTGCAACAGACTATTCAAGTTGTTCGAACAGACAACGGCACTGAGTTCAAAAACAACCACCTCAGTGAGTTTTATCAAAAACTTGGAATAAGTCAACAATTTTCAGCCGCCAAAACACCTCAGCAAAATGGGGTCGTCGAAAGGAAAAATCGAACACTAGTGGAAGCCGCTCGTACAATGCTGATCCAGTCAGGACTTTCCACACTTTCTATGGGCTGAAGCAGTCAATACCGCTTGTTTTACTCAAAACATGACGGTGGTTCACAAACGGTTCAACAAGACTCCGTACGAGATTGTCAATAATAGAGTGCCCAATATCTCTTTCTTTAAAGTCTTCGGGTGCAAGTGCTTTGTGGCGAACGACCGAGAACAACGTGCAAAGTTCGACCCTAAAGCAAGCTACATTTGTCGGGTATTCTTCAACATCAAAAGCGTACCGAGTATACATCAAGTCCAACCGAACTATTAAGGAAAGCTATAATGTCACTTTCCACGAAGTGGCAGAGATGGCTTCTGGTCAACTCAGTCCAGGACCCGTGCCTAACCAGATGGTTCCTGCTCAAATCAGTTCAGGACCCGTGCTCAACCCGATGGCTTCTGAAGACAACATTTCAGTACCCGTAATCACTGGTGTGTTGGCACAAAATCAATAGAAGATGGCAACAACATCAAAGTCAATGTCAGACGAAGCAACGAGACTTGCAATGGACGATTTTGAATCTCTTCGAACCAGTATATCGGTCATGCACCACTGCACCTACAGTGGATTCTCCACCGTTCGAGACCGACGTACCAAGTTCATCTCACACCTCTACCCCACCCGATTCAGAGACGATCGATCCAAGTGGTCCTCGAGGAAGTATCATCAGAGACGATCGATCCAAGTGCAGAATTGGAACTTCCTCAGACAAATTATCAATCGGAGACTATAGGCAATCTAGATCCACAGATGGCTGACGCATCTGCTACAGCCTTGCCTCATGAGCGCAAGTGGACTAGAGGTCACCCGGTCGATCAGATAATTGCCGATCCTTCGGATGGTGTGAGGACACGTCGTCAACACAGTCTTTTCAGTTGCTTCCTGAGCCAAAACGAGCCTACCAAAGTAGCAGACGCACTTCGAGACCCGGATTGGACAATTGCAATGCAAAAGGAAATCAATCAATTCGAACGTCTTCAAGTGTGGACCTTGGTACCCCGTCCACATGGGAAAACAGTGGTCGGAACTAAATGGGTTTTCAAGAATAAGAAAAATAATGATGGTGAAGTGATCCGGAACAAAGCAGGGCTAGTAGCTGTAACGACCCTTACTTTTAATAAATACTTTGGCGGATTTTCGCAACGTAAGTCGCGGAAGACCCGTCTACTTAAAAATTTTATTTCTTTTTATAAAATATATTAAATCAGCACTCAGAAAGTCATATTTTACAATATACGCACCATTCGCATACATTTTATCATACAGAGATCGTAGCTTATTATTTTTTTTATACAAAGACGATCGGCCCAAAACACAACAATACCCTAACGTCGCTCCACAGGTCGCATCCATGTACCACCCTGCCCCCAAAATTCGCCAACCGGTGTAACTCGGGATTCCTACGCTTCTATACTCTCAAGGAGGTTAGGAAAAAAAATCATGTGACGCCCGGGGCCGATGAGGGCGGGGAGTGATCGCCGGTGCCAGAGAAGTGCACGGACAAGGAGCGGCTCCTGGCAGGCTTCTAAGCGAAGGGGTACATGAATGAACCGATCCGACACCCAAATGAGAGGGGATCCTGAGACTACAATGTATGGGCGTGTCAGGCTAAGAATTGTATAAGAGAATTGATAGTACTACTCATATCACCAAGGTCGACCTACCTTTCCGGGAGTCCACCGAAAGAACTTCAAAGTTAAGCGTGCTTGACTTGAAGCAATCTTAGGATGGGTGACCCCCTGGGAAGTTTGCCCAGGGTGCGTGTGGGTGAGGACAAAGCACGCTGAAAGGTTAAATGGTGATATAGTGGGGCCAGACTATCAGCCGGAGTGTGGTGGGCCCAACCCCACAGGTCCCGGTAGGGACGGATGCTATAGTGACACCCGGTATGGGACGGGATGTTACAGTAGCTAAGGTATACAATCAACAGGAAGGCATCGACTACGACGAGACTTATGCCGTTGCCCGTATCGAAGCTATCCGCCTCCTCCTGGCCTATGCGGCTCACAAAGACTTCAAAGTCTATCAGATGGATGTTAAAACCGCTTTTCTCAACGGCGTGTTAAAAGAAGAAGTCTACGTCACTCAGCCGGAAGGTTTCGTTGATCAAGAACATCCCGATCACGTCTATCGTTTGGACAAAGCTCTCTATGGACTAAAAAAGCCCCACGTGCTTGGTACGATGTCCTGAGTGATTTCCTCGTGAAGTCTGGATTCATACGAGGAACGATAGACACAACCCTCTTCATTAAATGGCATGACAAAGATCTGATGGTCGTCCAAGTATACGTCGACGACATTATTTTCGGATCAACAAATCCTCGGCTCTGCAAGAAGTTTGGAGATCTCATGAAGAGCAAATTCGAAATGAGTCACATGGGAGAGATGCAATTTTTCTTAGGCCTTCAGGTCAGGCAACTCAATGATGGAATTTTCATCAATCAAACAAAATACATCAAGGATATTCTGAAGAAGTTTCATCAAGACCAGAGCAAGCCTCCCAGCACTCCTATGTCACCAAGCTGCAAGTTGGATGCCGATCCGTCTGGTAAATTGGTCGACATCACACTGTATCGCAGTATCATTGGATCTCTTCTCTACCTCACTTCGAGCCGGATCATGTTTGCCACCTGCTTGTGTGCCCGTTTTCAAGCCGAACCCAAAGAATCCCATATGGTCGCGGTCAAAAGAATTCTTCGCTACCTTAAGGGCACCTCTACCCTTGGCCTATGGTATCCAAAGGGTACGAATTTCAAACTTATCGGGTACACTGACGCTGACTATGCATGTTGCCGAATGGACAGGAAAAGCACGTCCGGTGGCGCTCAATTTCTAGGCGAAAAGCTGGTCAGCTGGTCATCCAAAAAGCTGAACTGTGTGTCCACTTCGATGGCAGAAGCAGAATACGTAGCTGCCGCCAGCTGTTGCTCACAGATGCTGTGGATGCGGACACAGCTTCGCGACTATGGGTACAATCTAACTAATATACCCATATATAGTGATAGTCAGAGTGCAATTGCCATTACTTGCAATCCTGTTCATCATTCACGCACAAAACACATAGACATTAGATATCATTTTATCAAAGATCACGTAGAAAAAGGCACGATAGAGATGTACTTTGTGAACACGGAGTTTCAACTAGCCGACTTTTTCACCATGGCCTTGGATGACAAACGATTCCAATTCCTTGTCGGAAAATTAGGCATGTTGAATCTTCCGTAATATGTGCATTACCTGATCTTCTGTGCTATCACATGCTCTATTCTATGTGTTTTCTATGCTTATATGTCCTTATCTTGCGTGATAAAAAAATAATAATAATAAATAAATAACAATAATAAACATATATACCTATATATATAATATAATGGGGTATGACGAAATCCTTTAGGATGCTTTGATCTAAAGTCACTTAGAATTTTACCCCGACATGCGATCGATCTAATTGCTTAATATTGTCAGTCTAAGTCGCATCCTTGTGTCTAAAAGGTCATTAGATTGTTCCACTAGACACAAAGTCACTTTACATGCGTGAGGATTCAAGCCTTGTTCTTTTTTCTTTCTTTGGATCTACTTCTCGAGTGAGTCACACATCAATTACCTGACTTACCTAGTGATTCTTGGTTTCATACTCACCTTGCGTCAGATCGTTAGGAAAATGATAAGTGAGTTTAGGATATTCCTCATTCGGCCTTATATAAATTCCCCCACGCCTTAGTCATCCACTTTGAGCCTCCTCCGACGCCCTTTTCTTCATTTCGAAATCCATTCCCAGCCTTCAACCGAAATCTATACTCTTCGAATGGTTGTTCAAACGAGAAAAGAAGGGGGAGTTAGCAAAAGAAAAGTAGGATGATGACAAAAGAAGGCATTGCTCAACGCACAAAGACCAAAGGAACCGGCCTTCCAACTACCTTGTAGAAAGTGGCAGGGTTCCTGCTGCGAACTTCTCCAACGATAATCTCGTACGCTCGTCAGAACGGCTGGAAGAGGAGCACCACGAAGTGAACTTCTCCAACGATAATCCGGTCTTTTATCGGGAAACGAGAAGAGGAGCGCAGCCTCGGGTACGAATTCCATAACCGTGAACTTTTCCAAATAGATAATCTCTGAAACCTATCTAGGGACTAAGAGAAGAGGAGCACGGTATCGGCCCGAGAATCAACAAGAAGAACTTCGCCTACGATAATCTCCTATAGCCTCATGCAGAAGCGGAGCTTCAGCTTGAGCATAGCTCATTAAAGGGATATTAAATGAGGGAGAAAAGAAGAAAGATGCCTAAAAGAAAGGAGACAGACATAGAAATGGATGATGACGAAGAGATAAGCTCACTTTCCTCTAAATTCCTTCCCTTCTAAGTCCTAGCCAAACTAAAACCTTTACGCCCCTTTGATTCCAATCGACGGTCTCTCGCTTGGGTGAAATGATTAAACACGCCTCGATCACAGGTAAATTGACTTGAAACTGCTTGTGTTGACTTGAGTGATAATAATATAAAAATCCCAAGATAGAAATTATTGAGAGCAAGAGCGAACCTTGTGAGAGTTGTCGAAATGGAGCAGTCTATGAACTTAGGACTTTAGTTTGACGACAAGACTTGACGGCATTTTCTCTTTCAAATGTCTCGTAAAATTTTAGGCTTGACGATTGATCGAAGCAAAATAATCTGACCTCATACTATAATAATAGTAAAATACAAAAAAAATTATATATATATATATAAATATATACCTCGCACATTTTGACATGAAATGTTATGTTTCATATGCGTTGAATTGAATAAATGCGAATTTCCTTAGTAAATCGCACCTTCTAAATGCAATTTTAGATTGCATTGGTACTGAATTGTTTAAATGCGATAAGTTTTTCTATGCTCTAACCCTCGCACAATATTTTGAAGTACATGTTTTTGGGGACCATGTACACGTACTTACTTGGTAAATTTGTGTGTCTTTATGCTCGTGACTTGAATTGATTGAATATGCTTGCATAATTAGTTAATTCTTGTGCATCATTTGAGGGGGAGCAAGTATAAAAATCGTGATTTAGCTCCAAATATTTTTGACGTTTATCTCCGAGTATTTCGGCTCTTTCAAGCTCAAGGAGTGAGACGTCGACACTACAAAGAGAGGAGCTAGACACAAGACCAGATATTTCACAAATAACATTGCCAAAAAATAAATTGTTGATTAACTCCATTATTACTAACGTTTATCTCTAAGTGGTACAGATTTTTAAACTTCTGTCAGGGGAGCTAGACGTTACTACACGGAAAATACAGGGAGTTAATTGCATTTATTTTAATTACTAAGGGGGAGCCTTATAACGGGTTTTATTTTGAAATAGGGGTCATCTGAAATTCTTTAGAAGAACTTACTATCGAGAAACTGGAAATTTGAATTAATTCGCAATCTAAAGTTTCTCGATCGTAAACAGTGTTGGAAACGATTTGATTGGCCGCGATAATTTGCGATCGAAAAAACTTGAATTGAGAAGCAATTTCGAATCAAAAGTTTCTCGAGCGCAAATAGTACTGGGCCTGATCCATTTAATCGCAAAACGTACAATCGCAAACCCAACATTGATTTACAGCGAGTTATTAAAAGTTCACTTTTTGTCAGTCGAAAAACTTTTTCTCACGCAACCCTAATCGAAAGAAATTCTCTCACGCAAAACTTTCTCAGACGATACAAAATTCTTCAAAAATCTTCTAATTTTCACTTCAAATCGTCTGAATAAGGTAGAAACTCGATACGGTTAACGATTGCGAATGTTATAACTTGATTTGCATCTACATTCTGTAGTTTTTCGCGTGTTTAGTTAAGATTTTTCAATTGTTCTTCAAAAACGATTTAAACGTATACTGTTTCACTAAATTTAGGCATGCTTCTTGGATTTTCTGAGTTAAATGCCTGTTTTTTCGATAGATTCGATGTTTTTGATGAAACAGATAGCGTAAATCGTAGGAAAATTTCCATCTGTGATGATAAAATGGTTTTCGATGAAACTGGATACTTTGAAGTTTTGAAGCTGTCGAAAACTTTGTCGATCGCAAATTATCTTAATTGGATTTCAATTCAATCGAGATACTATTTGTGAAAAACTGGATACCATCGAAAAATCCAATTAGAATTTTCTGCGAGCAAAAAACTTATGCACTGAATAGATAATTTAGATGCAAATTCAAATCGAGCGTTAAACTTACCATCGCAAAATTAAATTTTCGATTTCACTTCATTTCGGTCGCAAAAATGTTAGCAGCGAGAAATTTATTTTTCAATGCTTAACTTTTTCGATCGTAAAATTCGCCGCTTAGAATAAATTGATCGAAAAATTTCTCGACGATTGACTTAGTTTCGTCGTTGACCAATTTCTCGATAAAAATATGTCGCCGCGAAATTTTTTTTACTTACAATCGAAAATCACATATCGCTCGACAAATTTTCAAATTGAAAATTTTATGTTTCACTCGAAAACGTTTCAATTGAAATCAGTGTATAGAAAATCAAATTGCAATTCAATTTTCTCGAGCGAAAATTCTCTCGGCATGAACAGTGACTTACTGATTCAACACTTAGCGAAATTTCGAACCATTTTTCACGCGACAAATATTTCCTTCGAAATTACATTCATGCCATCACGATTTTTGAAATTGAACATACACTATGCATTTGATATTTCAATTCAACATTCATCAAACATGCTATTATTTGCAATATTACTATAGTTTGATGAAATATTATTCATATTTCGACTGAAAAATAAATTGAACTAATGAACTTTTATATATCTTATATTTCAGATGGATCGCTACCCAAGATACAACCACATATATGATCACAATATGTACTTGAAGGTTCAGGATACGAACTTTCAGCTCGATCTGGACACATTTCGGTGCCCGGACGAGATCATTGTATCCATCCTCAGAGGTCACCTCATTTGGCACGCGCTGACGGTCACTGCCTCAGTGCCGATGGTCTATCTCCAGCAATTCTGAGGATATATACAAGGAGTTGTAGCAAATGGAGCATTCTCCTTCACTACAAAACTCGGGACGCGGCATATTCTTATGAGCAAGAGCCAGTTCGGATGATGCTGGACTTGCCCCACCACGACAACTACGACCCGCTCCCGACCGACGCTGAGATGATTCAGGATTTCATGCACATCGGATACCAACCGCCGCTTACAAGATTAGCTCAGGTCCAGAGCAGCGGTATCCCTCACCCCTGGAAGACACTGTTCGGCATAGTGAACAAGTGTCTATCACCCAAACATGCTGGATTCGACAAGGGCAACGGCAACATACTGCGGATCTTTCACGGCCTCGCCTTCGCCAGAAACTACGACTTTGCACAGCTGATCTGGAACGATCTAGCTGAACAGATTCGGCTGAAGGAGAACCGAAGGTCAAAGAACGTGCCCTATGCTCGCTGGTTCAACGTAATCATCAGGGAGTTCATGGAGCTACATGCAGAGAACATCCCTCAGCTACCTCCTGGTGGAAACTACCAGCCGCCAAGGCTTAAGGTTTTCCACAACCCACGGCTCACGGATCTGGACCAACCGTCGATGCCAATTCCACTCAGCTTACTCAGGCTCGCCGACCCCACGGGAGCTGAGTATCAGAGGTTCTGCCGGGTAACACAACTTAACGGAAGCAATGATTAGAGGGCCCAGATCACCATGTGAGCCCTCCCCAACACCAACCAAGCCCTGACGACACGATGATCGATGCTGTCGCTCAGGAGCTTCAACAGGAGCCTCCCTTGGTCGAAGAGCCAATGCCCGACGTAGAAGATACTTTGATAGACGTCGTGGCTACCGAGATGGCGCTCGAGGCTCCTGCACTCGAATTACAAGTGGAAGTGCCCATACAAGTTGGCGTGCTCGAAGAAACTTTTGAGGAGGTTCTTCAACAAGAAGCACAGCCCGAAACTGAAATGGGGCAAACCTCTCTTCCACCGGTGACGGATCAGGCACTGGAGGACGTCAATCGTGACCTCACTCCTCACACGGCCACCCCGTCTGACACGGAGTCTGACGAGGAAATAAGCCTGATAAGGAGGACTCCCAGAAGACTAAGCATTCAGCTGGAGTCTCTCTTCTCAGCCGTCACTGCCGCACCAGATACTACGCTGCCCACATCGACAAGTGTTGCTGGCACTTCTTCGCTCAATCTTGAGCCGCAACCAACTCACGTGGTGTCTGGTTCGCAGGCGCAACCTGAGCCTGCCTTAACACCCATAGAGGCGAATCCTCTGGATTCGACTCGAGGATTGGGTTGAAGTCTCATACAGTCACAACCTCAAGTGACTGTGAGCCAACCCACAGAGTCGGTGTCTACTCAAGGGTTGATAACAGACGACATCAGTCGTCCTGGTCCATCCATGGAGGCGTCCACACACTTTGTGACGAACGAGCAGTTCCAGGCCGCTCTCTCTGCCGCTGTACAGACTATGGAAGACAAGATCACGGAGAGAGTACTTCAAGCTCTCGAGGCATCCCGAAGAGATACCGGGAAAGCACCTGCCTCCGAAGGTCCTTCGTCACAAACCCACCCCACAACTCCACAATCCACGCCCACCGACCCTCTAGCGACTTCCTCCATCCTCATCAACCCATACACCATCCCCATCACCGAGTTCCACGACATTCTCCTCGCCCGTTTGATAGGCCTGTCCATCCGATCGCCTCACGAAGAATCCCTCTATCGGCGATTGGTGGATCATCCTGAGCCACCGACTGACACCTTCGAGGCCAAAGCTCCCACTCCCGGCGTAGACATGACGATCCTGACGATCAGGACCATCATGAGGGTAGAAGAGGCCGAGGACATCTACAACTGGCCAAGGACAAGGCTCGGGCGCTACGCGGACGAGCGCTGGAGCTGGTGAAACCCAAACCACCTATACTACCCAAACCACCCAAACTACCCAAACCACGCACCGCACAGCCACTCTACCACATATCGACCCACAAACCTTTCACCTCAGGACGCCTCTGCCCACACCGACGACCTACTCAAGCCCCTTGCTTCCGAAAGAAGAAGCAAGCGCTGCAATGCTTGTAGCTCTGGCAGCTACCCAAGCTACTCCCTCCGTCGCTCCAGACCAACCGGGACCCTCTGGACATGGAGTCAATCCACACGAAGTATTAGACAAGTACATCTTCGAAGGCCAGTGGATGACCCATTCCATGCCCGAGGAGCATCAGAGACAACGGCTTCAGGACGTACGCCACTTCTTACAACAAGCATCCGTGGATCTCGTGATCATTGAAGACGACGAACTTCAAGAAGGTGTAGACTATCAAAATGAAATCCCAAGGCTACCGGAGTTGATCGCACAGCGAGCGACCTCCCCTACAAGACAGATGCCAGGGACCATTCGGATCGACACGCCGTGGGAGAACATTCACATAGAGATACCTTTCCTTGAAGAAGTCAGGGAGAACATTTGGAGGTCACCAGATCGAATTAAGAAGCCGGATGAGTTGAGCTGAGAGGGATCTCTCACTGGGATCAGCAGAAGAGAATGACATATCTGTGGATGCTGACCCAACTAGGACCGGACGTGAGGCTGGGGATCTCGAAGAATCGACTGAAGAGTCACCTCAGGGAACTCTCCCCAATTTGCCAACTCCTCAATGTCTATTGTGCCAAAGGAGGACTTCCAACACGTCACTACATCATCGAACGAGTGGACATGACCCGAGAGGAACTGAGCGAGAGCGACCTGCCGTACCTCCCCGCCGATGATGTCTACCGTCTTTATCAGCTATACGTGGAGAAGTACAAAGATCCTCAGGGCTTCATCAAGAAAGAAGGCCTCGAAGGGCTCTATCGGTTCATGATGCGATAAGTCAAATACTTTCGCCGCTCACGACCTTCAAATGGCGCTTGAGAGCAATATGAAGAAGGTCAACATGGCCGAACCACTCCTCAAAGGACCTGAGATCGAGAGACTTCCAAGCAATCACATACACATCAGCTCTGTCACCGGCATCACCTACAACATTCCAATTGCCAAGAAGACCAGGATGATGCTGAAGACAGAAATGCACAAGTTTTGCGACGGAACCCTCAAGAACGTTAGGCAAAATATCGAACAGAGGTTGGAAGAGATAAACAGAGACACGATGCTGAGGATCCACCGGTTTGTGAGAGAACAGCCGCTCCTGATGGAATTGCTGGATGACATCGAGGAGCGCCAGAAGCTCAGGGAGACCATTAGGGACTACGAGCATGCGCTGGGCTTGCGCAGATCGTACTATGCCCGACAAGGACGAACAGCGCGGAGACGCAATCAAGCACAAATGGGGAGAATGTAGAATATCATTTGTAATTGTGCTTGATTTCATTAGTTGTCCTTGTAATTAGGGGCTTTACTTGTATCAGTCTTTAGATTAAGAACTAGTTCGATATTTATACCAAGATTGTTGGTATAAATACTTGTAAATGAATTGAGCTGAATAGAGAAAAATTAGAGAATTGATCCGAAGGGCTTGCAAATCGATTTCTAGAGAGAGAAACAACAGTAACTTTCTCACTCTACTTGAATTCTCTCTCGTGTTCTTATTTTAGTTTTTTGATCGAATTCAATTGATCATCTAAACGATCGAATTGCTATGGTTTCTAGCCTAGGATCGTAGAGTTGTTAATCTGAGGACCTAACAGATATCAACCGCAGCTCACCAAGCTAGCTCAGGTCCAGAGCAGCGATATTCCTCATCACTGGAAGACACTGTTCGGGATTGTGAACAAGTGTCTATCACCCAAGCATGCTGGCTTCGACAAGGGCAATGGCAACATACTGCGGATCTTTCATGGACTCGCATTCTCCAGAAATTACGATTTCATGCAGCTGATCTGGAATGATCTTGCAGACCAGATACGGCTAAAGGAGAAGATCGAAGAATGTGCCCTACGCTCGGTGGTTTAATGTCATCATTCGCCAATATATGAAGATGCATGAACAGAACATTCCTCGCCTGCCTCTGGGAGGAAGTTATCAACCACCCAAGCTCAAGTTCTTTCACAATCCACGGCTCACGGACTTGGACCAAACCGTCGATACCGATTCCGCTCAACCTTCTTTGGCTCGCCGACCCCGCTGGAGCTGAATATTCGAGATTCTGTTGGGAACATAATCTCACCGAACAAATGATCAGAAGGCCCCCGGCAGATTTCCAAGTGAGCCCTACCCAACAACACCAACAAAGCCCTGATGACACGATGATAGATGATGTCGCTCAGGAGCTTCAACAGGAGTCTTCACTGGTCGATGTGCATATGCCCGACGTAGATGATACACTAATAGACGTCGTGGCTACTGAGATGGCACTTGAGGCTCCTGAACATGAATATCAAGTGGAAAGTGCCCGTCCATGTTGGCGTGCTCGAAGAATCCATTGAGAAGGTTCTTCAACTAATAGCACAGCCCGAGGTTGAAATGGGGCCAAGCTCGCTTCCACGATGCTGGAGGACGTCGATCATGACCCTACTCCTCATACAGCCACCCCGTCTGACACAGAGTCTGATGAGGAAATCAGCCTGATAAGAAGGACTCCCAGGAACTTAGCATTCAGTTGGAGTCCCTCTTCCCGGCCGTCACCACCGCACCAGACACGATGCTGACCGCTTCTACGAGTGTTGCCGGCAACTTCTCGCTCAATCTTGAGCCGCAACCAAATCTACCAGTGTCTGATTCGCAGGGGCAACCTGAGCCTGCCATAACACCCATAGAGGCGAATCTTCAGATTGACTCGAGGATTGGGTGGAAGTCTCATACAGTCACAACCTCTGTGAGCCAACCTGAGAGTCTGTGCCTACTCAACGGTTGATAACAGGCGACATCATTCGTCCTGGAACATCCAAGGAGGCGTTTGTGACGAATGAGCAATTCCAAGCAACTCTTTCCGCTGCTGTTCAATCGCTTGAAGACAAGATATTGGAGAGAGTTCTTACTGCCGTAGAGGCATCCCGCAGAGACACCGGGAAAGCACCTGCCTCCGAAGGCACCTCGTCACGACCCTATCCTATACCTCCACAACCCACACCCACCGACCCTTTAGCCAATTCATCCATCCTCATCAACCCATACACCATATCCATCACCGAGCTCCACGACATACTACTCGCCGCTTGATCGGCCTCTCCATTCTGTCGCCTCAAGAAGAGTCTCTTTATAGGCGATTGGTGGATCATCCTGAGCCACCTACTGACACTTGCCGAGACCAAAGCTCCCACTCAAGGCACAGACATGGCGATCCTGACGATCAGGACCATCATGAGGGGGAGAAGAGGTCACGGACATCTACAAGTGGCCAAGGACAAGGCTCGGGCGCGACGCAAACAAGCGCTGGAGCAGGTGAAACCCAAACCCAAACTCAACACAAACCACCCACACCACGCACCGCACCACCACTCTAACCCATATTGACCCACCAACCTTTAACCTACGGACGCCCCGCCCACACCATCGATCTACTCAAGCCCCTTACTTCCGGAAGAAGAAGCAAGTGCTGCGATGCTCGTAGCTCTGGCACAAACCCAAGCTACTCCCGCAACAGCTCCAGAACAACCGGGACCTTCAGGACACGGCGTCAATCCACATGAATATCTCGACAAATTCATTTTTGAAGAACAGTGGGCGACCCATTATATGCCCGAGGAGCATCAAGTACAGCGGCTCATGGAAGTTCGACAAATTTTGCAACAAGCTTCGGTGGACCTCGTGCTGATACGAACTTCAGGAAGGCGTAGACCACGAACAAGATCCCACAGGGCTTTCAGAGCTGATCACGCAACGAGCGGTTTCCCCCATAAGACAAATGTCAGGGACCGTTCGGATCGATACGCCGTGAGAAAATATCCGATACAGATACCCTTCCTCGAAGAAGTCCGTGAGAATATTTGGAGCTCACCGGACAGAATCAAAAAGCCGAACGTATTTGAGCTAAGAGGGATCTCTCACTGGGAGCAGCAGAAGAGGATCACCTATCTCTGGATGCTGACTCAACTAGGACCTGACGTAAGGCTGGGGATGACTAAAGGACAAGTCAAGAGTCATTATAAGAGTCTCTTCCCAATTTGCCAGCTTCTCAGCATCTACTGTACCAAAGGAGGACTTCCAACCCCAATATACGTCATTGAGCGAGTGGACAGAACCCGAGAGGAACTAAGAGAGAGCGACCTTCCGTATCTCCCTGCCGACGAGGTATACAACCTCTATCAGCTGTACGTGGGAGAAGTACAAAGGTCCTCAAGGCCTCGTCAAGAAAGAAGGCCTCGAAGGGCTCTACCGGTTCATGATGCGCCAAGTCAAACACTTTGCAATGCATGACCTTCATATGGCTCTGGAGAGCAACATGAAGAAGGTCAACATGGCCGAACCGCTCAACAAAGGACCTGAGATCGAAGAGATTCCAAGCAATCATGTGCACATCAGCTCAGTCCTAGGCATCACCTACCGCAATCCAATTGCCAAAAGGACTAGGATGATGCTGAAGACTGAGATTCATAATTTTTGCGATGGGACGCTCAGGTCATCAAGAGGAATATCGAGCAGAGGTTGGAAGAAATCAATAGAGATACAATGCTGAGGATCCATTCGTGAGAGAACAACCGCTCCTGATGGAGTTATTAGATGACATCGAGGAGTGCCTAAAGCTGAGGGAAATGCTCAGGAACTTGGAGCATGCGTGGGCTTGCGCAGATCGTATTACGCCGACGAGGACAAACAGCGCGGAAACGCAATCAAGCACAAAGGGGGAGATTGTAGAGTATATATTTTAATTGTGCTTGATTTTATTAGTTGTCCTTGTAATTAGGAGCGTTTTGTATAGTAGTCCTTAGATTAGGACTAGTTTGATATTTATACCAAGTTTGTTTGGTATAATAATGCAAACGAATTGTGCTGAATAGAGAAAGTTCGGAAATTGATCCGAAAGGCTTGCAATTCAGTTTCTAGAGAGAGAAACAATAGTAACTTTCTCACTCTATTCGATTCTCTCTCTCGATCTTCATTTGAGTTTTTCGATCGATTCTAAATGTCAATCATTATCATCGAATTACTTAGAATTCATGCCTAGGATCATAGAGTTGTTAATCGTAGGACCTAACTGTTGGGCATGGAGTTGGAGGTCGGGGCTATACAGAATGCAATGGTTGAGGGTACGTCTAATTTTAGCATCTTATTGTTTATAAATGTATATATTCACATAATAGACTATATATCATTTTTAGGTTTTGCGATGCTGAGTGCAAGTAGGAATGTGGGCTTGCATGTGCCGCCATCATGGAGTGTAGGAAGTGGCGGACCAAAATCTGACATCCGGGGGTCGATGACTTCTTGTACCTTAAGATATAAGTTCGTATATTTTTCTTATTCTAAATATATATATTTGTTTACACAAAAACTTAATTTATTATATTACTGATATTGGAAGAAAAATATGTTACTGATATAAAAAGAAAGATAATGAAAAAAATTATTTTAAATGATAATGTTGAAATTGAAAAAAAAAAATCAATGAGTAAAACTAAAAGGATCTTTAATTTAAAAGATATGAGTATCAAAAACATTCTTTATATGTTAAATTGGAAATATTTAATTTTTTGTTTTTGTAATCATAAATATTTTGGTTGATAAATACAACTGTGTAATCATATCATACAAAAAAAATAAATTAAATGGTATATATGAAAAGACATAAATTATGTTGCAAATATATAAAAAAATCATTGATGAAAGATGTGACTGTGTATATAATTATAAATAAATTTCATAATAAATTGATAAATAAAAGTTAAAAAGACAAAATTTTGTTAATGGGGTTACAGTTTAGACTCGTCCCAAACCTCTTGGCCACTAAATGAATACTCGACAACTACACCGCCATCAAAAACTTAAGATGGTATTACACTAATAGTATATATTGTAGAATATTGTTTAGAATTTACTTTGATTTTATTAGTTGCCTTCGTATTTGGGACGTTTCTTATAATAGTCCTTAGATTAGGACTAAGTTGTATTTATACCAAGTATTGTTTGGTATAAATACTTATGTAAACCTACAAATTGAAAACCAAAAAATTATTGAATTAAATCCGAAAGGCTTCACAATCCAATTCTAGAGAGAGAAACAATAGAAATCCTTATCTCACTAAGATCATTCTCTCTCGAGGTTTCAATTAAGTTTTTCGATCGAACTTCAAATCTCGATCATTCTAATCGAATTACTTAGGATTGAAGTCTAGGATCATAGGAGTTGATAATCGAGAGACCTAACAAGTGGTATCAGAGCAGATTCGTTTGTTTTGAAACAAAATTGTTAGAAATCGGATCGAATTTTATTTCTGAAATTGTTCCATGCGAAGAATAGTTTTAGTGCGAAAATGAATTCGGTCTCATAGCCTTAATTCTGTGCTTATTTGACTTGAATTTGATGTTTAGTGCACGCTTAAGTGCTAGAAATCTTTTGCGATTAGATCGGTAGCGATTAGAAATTCGGATTAGCAGAATTGGTGAATCTGGATAACTACTGTTGGTGCGAAGAACACTTAGAACACGTACTGATTTTGAACAAATTCGATATATTTTGCTTCATGAAGTGTTTAGCTGTTTGTTCGTGTGTAATCAGTAGATGATTTCGAGCAAAAACCTGCAATTTCACTGTCTAATTTGTTGTTTTTGCTCGCATCACTATTAACTCGTATTATGTGATTATTTGCGCGATTTCAATTTTTCTCGCTAAGTCTTCGATCAGATTAATTTCTCGATCGAAAACTCTGGGCGAGAATTTTCTCGTCAGAATACTAAGTCAACGCTAAAGTCGCCATCACTAAGAGCGATTTTAGTTGAAAAACTTCTCGAGCATTATTTAGCGAAAATCTTTTTAGACGAGCCTTATTTTGACTTTGCGCGCGTAAAGTCTTTTCTCAAAAATATTTTCGGTCAGACTGTTAAGTTTGACATAGCGAAAATCATTTGCGCTCGAAAAACATTCCCGGTCAACAAATTTATTTTGACTCTGTGAGAAACTTACTAATTGTACTGTTTCTTTGCAATCTAAATAAATTCACGATTCAGAAATTTTTCTCTACCGAAGATTTTGAGCAATTATTTTCCTTGAAAAATTTGACAGTTTTACGCACAAGAACAATAACTATTACTTAATTTTTTGATAATATATTTTTTTTTATCAAATTTTAAAGATTGAATTAAAAATAATTCTCGACTGCTTACGAATCAAACGCTACTGACTAATTTGTCACTTGTGAAGCACGTTACATCAGTTTAAACCCTCAAAACAATCAACGAGGATCCTTAATCAATTCTTCCAACAAAAACAAATGGATGCATATGCGCTTGGAAACGACAACCGTCCTTCAATCCTTAAACGAGGCGAATACACAGTTTGGAGAAGTAGGTTCTTGAACTTCATAGAGCTTAAAGATCAGGCTGAAAACTTACTAAAATCATTCGAAGAAGGACCCGCACAACTTTGGGTTACTCAAGAAGGCGATAAAAGAATCCTCCCGTTGAAGGCAACTGAAGATTCCTAGCGAGTACGATGAGGCCGAGAGAGAAACAAAGAGCAAAGGCCGATCTGATAGCTAAGAACACATTGCTGCAGGGCATCCCCAATGACATCTACAGACAAATAGACAGCCTTCCAACGGCGGAAGGGATGTGGGATGAACTGCATAGGATGATGCAGAGAACCATAAGTAGGCTTCGAAGATAAGAAGGCTACTCACTGCGCATGATTCCTTCGAAGCAAAGAATGAGGAGAGCTTGCATGATCTTTATCAGCGGTACCTCCCCGTTCTCAACGAAATGAGGAAAATTGAGATACACAAGACTAACATGGAGATGAACATTCGGTTCTTGTCCTCGTTGCCCACCGAAGGAAGAAGATATCCACTCAACTCAGACAAAACAAAGATTTGGACGAGATGGATATACACACTGTTTTTTGACAACCTCGTAAAACATGCAAGACATACACTCAGAGATTCAAAAAGTGCAAAAGGGCAAACAGGCCGAAGACTTCATTGCTCTAGTTTCGGAGAAGAGGAACTTCCGCACACGCAAGGAAAAGCATGTCAAGCTTCCCAACTCTTCAGTGGATGAGGAACCATCGGATTCAGAACTTCCTTCTGACGTCAAAGATTTGGGAACGTTGGCCTGAATTGCCAAAATGATGATGAAGCAGTACTTCAAGAAGAAATCCTCATTCGCTGCTAATAGACTTCGAACTACTAGCTCGAAGAATAAAGAGAAACCAACTGAGTCCTCAGAAGCCACAACTTTCAAAGACCCACTGAAGTGTTTCGCTGTGGTAAAACTGACCATTTCGCCAGAGAGTGCACCCTTTCCAAGAAGAATGATGCCAGCTACTACTCCAGAAAGCTTCAACTAACCAACAGAAGGAAAGCTAGAGTAGCTCTTACGGCGGAACAGTACCACTGGCTAGAGAACACATGATAACCGTATTTTATTACATTTATATTTGTTATAATTAGTCTTTTTGCATGATAAGTGAAGTCGTTTGATTATTTCTGCACTGTAATATGGTTTCACAACAAAATCAAACGTTTTACGGCAGTTTTGCGAAATAGTTTCGTATTTCGCAACATCACGGGGTAAACGATGTCCAATGGACCTGAAATTTTAGCCATAGATAGAGGACTTGTTAGTACTGATTTTGCCCAAAATGATTTTTAATCCGAGGTCTATATTGAGAGATATGAATTTTTTAATGTGCTGCTGTTTTGAAGGAAATTCGTCACGGCCCCGTGAGGAATTGTTTACGAGGCCGTGAAGCGCACCAGAGAGCCATTTTCTTGCTCGATTGTGTCACGGCCATTAACATTGACCAACCAGGCCGTGAAGGGTGCTTCATGGCCGTGAATGCTGAGGTGCAGGAGGCCGTGAATGCGGGCAGAAAGCCTATTTTTGAGCCCGAACTCTTCATGGCCGTGAACTTGAAGACCCATGCCGTGAACACGGGTAGAGATGTGTTTTCCTTCAGGTTTAATGTTGTCACGCCATTAGGATGCATACACGAGGCCGTGAACGTCCATTGTGGCCATGTTAAAAGTCAAGCACATACAGGAAAACGATCCTTAACTTATCTTATCTTCTTGGAAACGAAACTAGGACAATAAATCCGACTTCGGTGGCTAGAAGTCTGATTTTTGGGCTGCAATTACAGCTTTGGAGCTAGAGATGATTCCAATGGATTTTGGCAACTCCTTGGAAATCACGTTGAAGAAATGCACAAGGAACGGAAAACTCTATATAAAGAGCAACGTGAAGAGACGAAAGGAATAAGGGGAGGTACGTGAAGAAACACTAATCAAGCTCATATACATATATACAACGTTGTCTTTCAAACCCACAACACCTACTTATTGCCCCCCACGTGTTTGATGAAAGTCCTCACGAAGAACGGGTATTAACTTCGAAGTCGATTTCAGGGAGGATTTATGATGTATTCGATGTTAATTACTTGCTTTTTGTGATGATAATGAGTGGATAAATCTATTGTATTTGAGATGAGATGAACCCGCGCGATCGTCTTATTTTAGTGTATTTCATGTTTTGTTGTTGTTATGACTCGTTTATGAAGCTATGATTTTGATTATGTCTAAGTGATTGATATTGTCTAGTTAGCTTGATCATGTCTATGTCCTTTAGTTAACGTAGTTGGGAAATCGTACGCTACGCTCGAGAGAGGGCGAATGATTAGACCACTCGTAAACAAGCGGAATAAACTCATCGCTAGAGATAGGTGAACTACCCCGCCGGATTAGAGTCAATCTAATAGAGGGATTCACCGTGTTTTAATGCGAACTTCGGTTTAAGTGGTTAGGGAAGCTTGCCCGACTATTTAATTCGTTGATTAGTTGTTTGCTATCATTATATGGTAAGGCGTAGTTTCGTCCGCTATATAATCTCCACGGTCTACTGATAACTTTGTTTACGTACACTTGATATTTGTTTTGGTCGAGCTAGGGGATTCGAAGTCTCAAATACATCTGCTTTCATAAGGGTTTTACTACCCTTATTAAGTTGTATTTTCTAAGTATCGTATTTACCGTTTTAACAATCAACATTCATACTAGGATACTTAAGCGAAAGTTTTTCTAAGGTACATATTTCTATTGGGGTTCGTACTCGAATATTTGCTACGTCTATGATATTTCGATAGTACATTTCCTTTTTGAGCGTAGGATAGTTTGTTAGTATTCGTTTTGTTTTATTACTCGATCCGCTCATCAAATTTTTGGCACCGTTGCCGGGGAGCTATCGATACTAGAATAGCCTTAGTTTATTATTCTAGCTAGTTTATTATTTATTATCAAAATCTTCGCTTTATCATATTTCCTTTTGTCTGGGTACGTGTACGTTGGTGCATGACCCGAAGGAACCCTACACTACCAATCGTTAAAGGAGACGAGGAGATTGAAAGTACCTTTTTGAAGTAACCTACAGAAAACGCTAGGCGAGTCGAAGTAACGACCGAAATTGGGGAGCAGAATCGCGAAGAGATGCCATTAGCAATGAGAGAACCTCCAACGAGAGAGCTGTGGAGAAACAATGCCGTAGAACGATTAGCTCGGCGATAGTACTTCCTCAGGTGCCGAACAATTTCTAGGTCAAACATCATTGGCTGCAAATGCTTCAGAAGACAGCTCAATACGATGGACTCACCGAGAAGACGTCTATCGTCACATTCGGAGACTTCTTGTCTGTCACGGAGGCAATACAGGTTCAAGATGTAAGCCGGAAGCCATTCGACTCTACCTATTTCCATTCTCTCTACGAGGCAATGCGAAGGAGTGGTTCAACCTGCTCCCCGAGAGGATCTAAACCACTTGGGACAAGATGCATGCCACCTTCATCAATTATTTCTTTCCACCCTCCAAAGCTCTCAAATTAAAATGGACCTCACCGCGTTTCAAGAAAAGGAGGGCGAAAATCAGTATGACGTATGGACCAGATTCAAGGCGCTTTTGAACCGATTCCTCCAACACGGAATGACGAAGAGCGAGCAAATTCAAGCGTGTTCCCGAATCGCTGGACGACCATACCGTACAATTATTGGACTGAGCGTGCAACGGAGGTCTATGTAATCTTAGTGCAACGGAAGGCTGGAACTTCATTGAAGATTATAGCACGAACAGTTTCCGACGAGGGAGTTCAAGCAGTAGGGTGGTAACCACCGGAAATGTACGTGTCGCTGAAACTACCGCAATCAATGCCAAGTTCGAAGCCCTCGAACAACAAATGCAGACTTTGATGAATGCGCTCTTGCCTATGAAGCCGACCGTTAATGCTGTCCAATTGCAAGCTACACCGAGGACTTTGACAATTTATGCGCCTTCTCATTCGTATCAGAAGTATACTCACCATGCACCATATGCAGAGGAACCACGACGCAACTCATTGCCTAGCCACTATTCCAACAGAGCAAGTCGATTACATGGAAAACTATCAAGGTCAGCGAACTTCGTTCCAATCGAGTTCATCCGAACCTGGCCTATGGAATCAACAACAAGCTCCACCGGGATTTCAAAATCAAAGGTCGCATGGATACCATAGTGGAAGTTCCGAAGTTCCCCCTGGAGGTCGTGGTGATAAGCTAGAGGCGATGCTCGAGAAGCTAATGGGAAAGCTCGACTCTCGCCTGGACATCAAGAGGTACGGTTGCAAAACACCGATCTTCCCTACGGGCCTTGGAGAAACAAGTTGGGCAGATTGCTGAATCGATCCAACAACGTCCTCCTGGTTCATTGCCACGCTACACTGAGACCAACCAAAGGACCACCACGTAAAGGCGGTCATGCTTCGTAATGGGAGAGAGCTCTCGAATGTGCAGAAATTGAATAAGAAGAATGTTGAGCCCGCGAAAGCAACATCGAGGCCGACAAAGAAGGAGACCGTACCTAATCCACCTATCAATGCATATCAACCAAAAATTCCATACCCAGCGAGACTTAAA